>JAANDH010000679.1:64281-91553 GCA_011799765.1 Nymphaea thermarum | reverse complement strand
CATCAAAACAATTCAGTTCTCTAAAGATACATGTAGCATGAATGGGGCAAGGTTCTGAAGAAACCAAAAAAGATAATGACAACTGTCCACTGTTGTGTAACAAGATAAAAAATCTTGTTAAAGAAAGAGAAAAATGTGGCTGTTTACACTTTACAGTGCATACTCTATGATTATTGCTTTGCTCTAGGTGGCAGACAAGCCCTTCTATGCTGATCATTTTTTTTTTATGTTCCTGAATCAATGATCTGATTGTTTAAGGCAAGTTCCCTAGACACAATGATGACTGATCCAAGTGATCGAGAAGAGAAATCTGAGATATACAGTAGCAACATGACGCAAGCTATGGGAGCAGGTATGCCCATCTTAAAATATAAAAAGCATGCCCCATATAGACGGTTCTCTAACCATTTTTTCTATCAAAAAAGTCTTAACTTATAGGCACGAGCTTGGAATGAACTACAATTTTATTCGTCCAGACTTGATTGTTGGATCATGTTTGCAGGTGAGACTTTTCCCCTATTGGTGGCATAACAGGATACAATAATTCCATCTGATTTCTCATATTTACACTTTTTTAAATATAGACTCCTGCAGATGTTGACAAACTACGAAGTATTGGAGTAAAGACAATCTTTTGTCTCCAACAAAATCCAGACCTTGAGTATCCACTTGGCTCTAAATAACAATATGTCTTTGTTGGAGGTGTTGATTATATTTAGATGATGTTCTTCTGTCATACCGTAGGTTCCTTTACAAGTGACATTAGATATTTTGGAGTTGATATCAATGCCATACAGCAATACTCAAAAGAACTCAATGGTATTCACCATTATCGTGCAGAAATACGGTGGGTGCAAAACTTGCAGTCTTTGTCTCTTGCTCCATAGCATGAACAAGAAGATAGTTTTATGTAGAACTATTACATAGGTCTATGGAATATATATAGCAAACATTTTCAGTTACCATTAGGATTTTTTTTTACTGGTTTAAATCTTTGAAATTTGGTACTGGTTCTCCTAGCAATGTTGGATTGTAGAGTATATAAGTTGTTCTTGTTAGATACAAGAGTTTACATTAATCTACGTAGCAATTTATCTGTCTGCTGGAAAAGTCTAGAGACCCAAAGTTGAAATGTGACTATTAAAGTACCAGCTGAGCCAAGCTGACCTGCTGAAATTAACTTTATCTATTTTATAGGTAAGTGTTTAAACAATTCAACATCAAACATTTCAAACAACATCGGCCAAGCTCGATACCAAGTTTGACCTGAGCTGAGAATGAGCAGCCTTGTCAAGCTCAAGTGAAGCTCGAGCCTTTGGACTCAGGCTTGAGCTTGACTTGTCCACTGTCACACATTCCCCTCCTTCTATTCTCTATTTCAATCTACTTTCATTTCACATTCAATATGTAAGAGGAACATTATTAAGGTCCTGTTTACTCTGTTTGCAAAATTTCCCCCATGCTATGATAAACATGTACACAGCCAAATATAGAGGATTTTTTTTTTTTTTTGGGAGTGATGGTTTGTCATTTTTTTTTTGCTTGTTCTGTTTGGTAAACAATGAAAACCAGACCCACTTGATGTTTCTACGAATGGGATGTGGACATCTTAAGGAATTTCAGACCTTGCAATTTTTGGGATGCCTGTTAGCACCAAATGTATAATAATTGTATCAAATGTTAATAATTTGTTTGCATTGGAGAAATTAATTTATCTATGCCACTATTTCAAAGTTCAAACCTTTCTACTTATTGTCCAAATATTTAAACTAAAGCTCACGAGATTTTTTTGGCTGAACATTGTAGCTTGCGGCATCTAATGCAACTTAATATTTGTTTGCCAGTATCATTTTAATATTTTTTGTTTCTTTCTCTTTATTTTCACATCTAGAGATCAACCTATGTTTGCATGCCTGTATATGTGAAGCTGGTAGTTGTTGAGAAGGCTTTATAGTTATTTTTCGAAGCAGTATCAATTGAATAGTACATAGTACATTTGTTTCATCATAAACTAATGATGAGGATTTTATCTGCACAGTATTTCCATGTACATCTAAATGAAAGTGTCATTTTAATGTTTATGCAATAGTGATTTCGATGCATTTGATCTACGCATGCGGCTTCCAGCTGTGATCAGTAAATTGTCCAAAATCGTAGATATTAATGGTGGAGTGACTTATATTCATTGCACAGCTGGTCTGGGAAGAGCTCCCGCAGTTGCGGTACGCACATGACTTCATATGATGATTCTGTAGCTTAGACAAAGAAATGTTCTTCATGGTTTCCTGAAATTTTACTTTTCACTGGAGAAATATAAATTTGCCTCTCTTACATTTAGAGCTGCTGATCAATATTCATGTACAGATGTTCTTTTCTTTCCTGGCCCTAATTTTGATACAATTGTTTATACAATTTCACCCCTTTTCCTTTCTAACATCAGAAGCACTGTTCGGGATTGGAAAAATATATACTTATGTGCTCTGACTTAATTGAATGTGCTCTAACTTAATTAATAGACTGACTAGAAATGTTTGTCACATGATGTGATCTTCCATACCTTTAACTAGGACATTTGACTTTTTGCTTTATCTTTATGAATGTCCCTTTTGTATGTGAGATGCCTTTGTTGAAGGTTTTCTTAAGACTAAGGCATAAAATTTATTGAAACTAGTTGGCTGGTCTGTAGGGGAAAATGCCTTCTCTAAGAATTATACGAAACCGTGCCTTTGGTTCAAAAGCTTGATCTAAAATTCTTAAATATTGCTTCATATTTACTTCAAGGTGCAAGATTATTTTGCACGGTGTTGTTACAGATTACATGCCATGAGTGTTGTAACTGTCAGCAGTTGTGGTTTCTTTCTTTGTGGATTAAAGTGCATCTGCCAGGATTAGGAAGAAAAAAACAGAAAACGCCCTTGATTATCTGGATTTATCTAGTAATAATGTGCAAAAATGGTTGCGAAGAAAGCCAAAGTGTGCTTGATGCTATCTTGTTTTCCTTTAAACTACACTTTTAGTTTAGCAGCTATACGTGGATAACCTCATGTTTGACTTTGGCCGCACTATGTATTTGACTTTGGCCACACTAGATTCATATTAGGGGAGAACGAAAATTTAGTAAAATAAAACCTAACCTGCATTTGTCCTTATGACTGGTTGGTAGTTTTTTCTCTTGTTAAGGATCAGAATTCCATTGAGGGATATGAAATAATGCTTTCCAGGTACTTTTCCTTTGTATTGCATATTCATCCAGCACTATTGCCTTTGTCAGCTCACATACATGTACTGGGTTCTAGGCTACCAACTGGATGATGCTCACAAATTACTTCAGGTAACTAGAAGCAGTTTGTTGCTGTCTTTCAAATGATCAGGTTCCCCTGCCAGTTTTCAAATATAGCCTCTTATTCATTTTCATTACTTGTTTTTGTTTTCGTTTTCCTTTTTTGGGTTGGTGTGAGGGGGTTGGGGGGGACGGGAAGCGAGGATTGGGTTGCTTCATTGGCTTCCTTGCTAAATGTAAGAAAATTGGTACATTAGGTGTAGGTGGTGGTACTTTGTTTTAGGTTGTGAAAAGACAAATGTTTTCTGAAGAGTTTGAGATCAATGTGTACAAGGTAATTGTGATACCTTTAGAACGGTAACTTTTTCAAGAAAATAAGAGAAGCATGTGATACTGCTAGATCTACAAAATATGCCTCTCTGAATGAAGGTTGGAATGTAATCTGTGGCAAAATGCAGAGATTTTCGATGTTTAAAGTCTTCTCAGAGAAATACTAATTTTTCACTTCTGCCCACGTTTCATTAGTATTGAACTTATGAAAGCACGTCCTTCGTTAAGAGCCACTTCCTTCATTAAGACTAAGAGCATAGTTCTAGCAATTTGCTTCTCATCATTTGTTTTTTATTTCATGTGTTATGAAGTTTCCTCCTCTAATTTGTGTGTCTGTTCTATTTTCCAATAGAGTAAACGGCCATGCTTCCCCAAACTTGATGCCATAAGGAGTGCAACTGCTGATATTGTGAGTTCTCCTTGGTGCACATTGAGCACTGTAACACATTCATGCTCAGCTTCATCTTTCATATCATTATATCCACCTTTTGGATTGGCTGATGATGTTTTTTCCTCAGTCCTACATTTAGGTATTTGGCACAATAAAAAGCTCAACCGGCAACCAGAAACATAATTAACAATAGAGAAATTTCAGGCTTACAGTAAAAAGAAAAAAAAAAGAAAAAAAAAAGAAAAAACTGGCTGCTTGGGCACACTCTTGTCACCAGGTGGTTTGCTGTTAATGAGTTTGTTTTTCTTTGTGATTCTTGGTTGACATTTCAAGTCTTCCATTATTCCTGTGGAGATAGAAGTCATAGTGTTTGGGACATAGTAGGCATGCTTTATTTTTTTTATTTTCTCGGAAGTGTGTGTGTGCGTTTTTTTTGTTTTGGTTTTTTTTTTTTTGGGGGGGTGGGGGGGAGGCAGGGTATTTGTTTGATTCATTCCATTCGAAACAAATGTAATTCTCTTTTGTTTCTTGGAAAAGTTTTCTCTTCCTTATAAGGCTCTTAGTAAGGAGCCCGAGAGCTACTCAGACCAACTACTTGGCCATTTGCAGAAAATATTGCTTAGAAGTGCACTTGAATTAGTGAATGGTCAGTATTCCACCATATTCATAAAAGTACTCTCCTATCTTCATCTCTGGATTTTAGCAATATATCGTGAGTTGCAATTAAGACACAAGACATTTGATTGTTCTATTAGGGTGGATCCTGCTTCCTTGTTTGCCATGACATGGATAAGAGTCTCTAATATGCATATTAAAGATACTTCATTTTGTTTCTTTCACAGCTCCTTGGTCAATGGAAGGCCAGAGTTACTTTCAAATGGGATGGTGATGATTGTTCTTCAGTCGAAATTTCTGGACTAGATATTGGCTGGGGTCAGGTGAATGATTTGCCGGGAAATGCTTTGCATGGATAGCATAATGAGATTTCTCTGCAGAATGTCATTTAATTGTTAGGCATTTCTTGTTTGGATCTGAATTGCTTATTTATGTGAATCATGCAGGTAATCTAAAAGTGCAGCTTTCTAACATGAACAAAATTACTGAAAAATAACCCAATTCCTGATTTGCTTACTTGATACATGATCTCGATTAAATAATTCGTTCATCATTATGGTAGTGAATGACCACATATATTGTGCATTTTCTGCATGATGGTGAAGTTGCATTCTGTTATTGCTGTCTTTTGGTTTTTCAGAATCTAAGACTATTCTAAATTGGTTAATTTGATTATAGTTCACCCAGTCTGGCTAAAATCCCTGTGTGGGACCTAGGTAGCAGACCCCCAAAATAGGCCTGGGCATGACCTATGCTGTGTTTTTAGATGGGGTGTGAACCAATATTATTTATTTGAACAGAGTTTGTCAGTAGAAACATTCGATCAATTGGATGAATCAAATTGCTTTGGGTTATTTTCGAATTGGATTGACAAAAAAATGAAAAATATATTTGTTTAAGGAAAGTGAAAAATGAAAAGAATAAAAAATGACATGAAGACAGAAATTATAGATGACCTGCTTTCAGTGGATGTGACAAAATGACATGGATGCATTCCTAATTGTTGGTCTTCACTCTTCAGGGAGAACGTGAATAAATGCAAGAATGGATGAAAATGAGCATGCTGACGACCAAAATTGTGTGTGTGCATGTGTATGAAGCCCTGAACATGCAAGTCATATTATGAGGCTTAACTTAGTATTGGACGTTGATAGTTGCATAGTTTAGTATCAGAAAGCTATATGATAACTTGATGTCTAGACAATTTTGTATCATTTCCTTTTTCTTCTCAACTTTATTTTTTTGGATGGAGGATTCCTACAAAATTCAATCTGTATACAATTTTTTTGTGTCTCCCTTTTTTCTCCTTCTTAACTTTAGTTTTTGCGCAGAGTATTCCTTTAGAATTTGATGAGGAGAAAGGGGCTTGGTTGCTTGAGAGAGAACTTCCAGTGAGTCCTCAGTGCTTTAATTTGTTAGTTTGGCCACTCTCGTTTCTGTTTTTAACGCAATTATTTACACTACTCTCTTGGTCCCATTTGGGCCATTTCACTGCAGATTGCTTCTTTTGTCCTTAATGGTTATATTATGTACATATTTTTCTTTCAGCATGCTTGGTATTTTACTATTCAACTTCAGTGAATGCATTATAAGCTTTAGCTATTGGATCAATGAAATATGATCTTGTTGAGATGGGCTAACCTTTTCAATGCCCACGAGGCAAGTGTGCTTATAGCAGTGGCGGAGCCAGAAATTTTTGGCTATGGGGCACTAGCAGCCACCCTGCCGGCTGCTGGCTGCTGCCGCCCTTGGGCCTTGGCCGGTGGCCCTTCGGGCCCTTGCCCTTCGCCGTTTCGTGGCTTGGGCGCTATGCCACTTTGGCCTTCCCCTTTCTGAATTTCGGTGAATTTGGGCGACTATTTTAAGTTTCTTGGTGGAGCTGGATCGTTCATCGCTACTGGGACCCGATCCATTTCTGGCATGGGCAACCCGACGTCAACAGGGACGTGAAGCTCCATTCCACATGGAGGTATCTTGGGCTGGCGTGGGCAAGCGCCGACACCAGCCCCACGCGCGGGCTCCGCTACTGGCTTATAGCTGTGGTACAAATATTTTGTGGATACGTTATCATCTTCTGTAACAGAAAAGGAAAGTCATACAAATGGTTTTGCATGTGTTTTGTGTAGATGAATTTGTAATTTACGGTAGAAACTAGTTAAATTTAAATGGTCCTCGAAGGCCCTAGGACCTGACAACTAGTACTCCAAATACCCAGTTCATAACAAACATACGCTTAGAGAAAATTTCAATTTAGTCAGTGTGTAACATTGATACTACTGCATCTAGATTCTGGACACAGCTTGCTGTATCACCCTATAGGTAAAATTGATATTTCTAAGTGGCCCTTTGCATATTACGTTTAGCTCTCATATGCATGAAAATTATTCTAACATCGTCATAGCATAAAAATGCCTCAATATTCATTGTAATTTCGCTGTGAAAAAGTAACTCAGGAGCTCAATTTTAGCAAGAATATGAACATGTTGCATCAGATAGGACAACCTGATTTCGAATGATAATGTTGCATTGTGTTGCCCAATCCTAGTTCCATAGTCTTAGAAAACGATCATGAGTTCAATTGTTTTTTAGAGCTATCACTGGACTTGGATCCGAAGGTTATCTTTTTCCTCTTATAAAGGACATTTTCTCATTGCCAATACGCTATATATACAACATAAATGCCCCTCTGCTTATTTTAGGACATGTTAACTGTATACTATTGGTAATTTGATCTGTGAAATTTCCAGACCCACTGATTTGTCAACAACCCTAGTTTTTTTGTTATATACTTGATACTAATTCCTGTAGTTGGCATCATTGACACCTTAAAAGTTCTTTTGTGTTCCAAGTGAAAAAAAAGGTCTGGTGTCTAAGATTTAAATGATACAATTGGTTTACAACAATGGTTTTCTGCAGGAAGGGCGGTACGAATACAAATATATTGTGGATGGAGAATGGGTGTATAACAGTAATGAGCTGGTCACAAGTCCAAACATGGACGGACATGTCAACAATTACATTGAGGTAGTGTTTCTCGTCTTAAATGTCTGGATATTTCTTTTTCAATATAAGTGAATGATTCTCTCTCTCTCTGTCTCATCTACACACATGGCAGGTCTTCAACGAGGATGTAAACATCGATGCCAGGCAAAGAAGGAAGAAATTCATGGACGGTGATGCTGAACTCACAACTGACGAGAGGAAGATGATAAGACAATTCTTAGATTCCTATAAGGATGATGCGGAGTTGGATGAGGAAGAAGCTGATGTACGGGCATCAGCGACCTCCGATGCAATCGCCCCAGGGACAATAGGCGTCCCAGATAAGGTCTAGTACGCAAGTAATTGGCTATTAATGTAATGAATATTAATCATAATGGTGATGGTAATAATAATAATAATAATAATAATATGAAAATAAGAGTTATTTACTATTTTTCTTTAGATGGGGAAAATGTAACAATATTATCACCAGAAATACTTTCTTGGCAATATTTTGAAAATATTGCAAGTTATTTCCTTTAAAAGTATATAATATTTTTCCGGCGATAAAAACGTAACGTTTCAAATATCGTGACTATGGTGATGTATTGCAACTTAGTTTAAAACAAACCGGCCACTGTGGTGGAGCTAGAAATTTCTGGTTAGGAGGTATTAATATTTTAAATTCTAAACTTTCATGGACATCCATATGTAAATAAATAAAAGGTAATGAGGTACTAATATGTAAGTCAAGCCATTTGTGTGGGTAATTAATTGCCTATTAATATTACCAGCCACGGCTTTCAGGAAACGGATCTGCCGCCGACCTGTTATTAAAAAGAAATGAATACGGTACATCAAACAAACCAAAAAAGGTAGGGTGAATTCCAAAATCCCCAAGCAGGAACATGAAAGAACAGAACAATTCTGTCGCCAAAACATTTGATCCAATTCAAATCATCTCTCAGACGCCCTCTGCTCTCCAGCCTTGGCTGGAAGGTTTGATCTAGAGCTTGCTCTTCCAACTTGTTAACGTGAACAGGGAATAAGGATTTTCTATCGTCTCCCCTTCCTACAGCTGCGGCAGTCTTAACAACTCCCTTCACGGTTTTGGACACAATCTCAATGCAGGTGCCATTGCTTCCCATATTAGGCCAATCACCGGATATAATGCCAAGCCTGAGCCACATTTGGAAGGCTCTCAACTCAGTTTGGTTTAGCTGATTACCATTTTGAACTGAAGCAGTGCATTGGTGCCATACATAATCAACAAAAGGGGAACTTTGCAGTTAACCCTCCTCATGCAAACACTTGTTGCGGGCTTGCTAGATTGACCACACAATTTGATGGAAACAAGACCTATAGAGCAGCTGCAACCAGGTTGTCCTAAACTTGCAGCTACACCATTTTTGAATGGTAGCAGTGATGACTGACGTTAAAGTAATCTTTTTGCCAAATTTTCTACACACGAGACTTCATATATCCCTAGTTGACCTACAACTAAACAAAACATGTTTTGCAGATTCTTCTTTAGAGTGGCACGAGAAGGATTGGTCGGCCAAGGCGATTCCCTGTTTCTTCCATCTATCCATGGTAGGTAACCTGCCTTTGAGGACAATGTACATAAACCACCCAACTCACGGGTGGGGCCTTTTAACCATACCCATTCATGCCATAGCCTTTTAGGAGCGCTACCTTTTAATTTGCACCATACGTCACAAAGAGAGAGATTACCTATAGGCTTGGTTTAAAAAAGCAGCTTATCGCCATCCTCCTTCAGCATGGGCGTGTCGATTTGCAGTCTGCTAAGAAAGTTTTGAGGGAAGGCTCAAGGGTGTCACCTGAATTAATGAAGTCAGCTATCGATAAGCTAAAACTACCATGAAGGTTACTCAATAAAACACTGTCAGCCTTGCTACAGAGATAAGAGCCGCTCCAATTGTCTTTCCAAAATTTAATATGCTCCTTTCCCACTGTCCATCTGATGCTAGAAAGAATATCTTTAATCCCCCAAAGCATGCCTCTCAAAAACCATGACGCCTCGCCATAATGCTTAATTGGCCAAACGCTCTGCGTCTTGAAATATTTTTGGTGGATCAACGCGACTGTAAACTAGCAAATCCAGCTTGACAATCATAGCCTTGCTCCTGTCAAGAGTACTAATAAGGCAACCCCACCTTCGCTAATAGTCTGGCACAAGACATTCCAAGCACCGAGGTGGCTCTTTGGCTTATCGTTTGTTTCACCCCAGAGGAAGTTGGCCATGACTGTATTAAGTTTATTAAACAGAACTAACGAATGGCGAAAACAAGATGCCCAGAAGCCAATAGCCTGTGATAGAACATGCTTCAACAGATAAAGTCTAGCAGCGTCCGAAAGTAACGGAACTTCCTAAGCTGCTAGTCTTCTGTCCACTTTTTGAAAAAGATCACCGCAACGGTCAAGTGTCATGCTGCCTGCAAATAAAGGAAGACCCATGTAGCGTATGGGCAGACGCGAAATATTCCATCCTAGGGCGGACGCCATACAACTAGCCTGCTCACCACCAGTATTAAAGGGGACCATAGCAGATTTGGAGCTATTAATGGACGGGCCTCGACGATAGCAGATTTGAAGCTATTAATGGGATAGGCCTGCACACGTCTTGATCATGGATAGGAAGGCTTTGATGTTATAGACGGTTCTTATTTCCACCCTACTGAAAAGGAAAACGTCATATCCGAAGGCAAGGAAGAAAGGAGACCTGCCAATCCATGGGATCCACAGAGCTTTGATGTGCCCACTGAGTATGCTGCACAAAATATGATTTTTAAGACAACATTGAAGAGGTAAGGAGAGAACCTCGCCGCAATTGAAAATCATGGTTGATGGCCATGGACGCGGCAGGGACACACGTCATGATTATGTCAGTTTGTCAATGTCTACTCGATTTACTACATCTCTACTCGATTTCAATGCCACAAGTAGAAATGTCGACAGATCATATTTGAATTAAAATAGTTTTAACTGTATCCGTTGTTTATATAGCCACATGTTCTTATGCAGATTAAATGGAGAAGAGTCGCCCAAATCAAAATCTGAAATCTGATTTCACAATTTGAATTGAACCTGCTTGATTTTCAAAATGTAAGACATTAGATATAGGATATTGATTTCAAACGAATGCATATCCAATTCGATTTTTTAATTGGATATCAAATTTTTTGTATCCATTGTTTTTTTAAAACAGTTTAGCCAGATATTCAATCTAATCCATAAGTAATAGTGCATACACCTGAATTGAATATGAAACATGCACCATCTCACACCTCCTGCACAAACAGCTGTACACCCATTAGAGCGGGGAGAGAGGGAGAACTTGCAGGCAATATCTTAGTCTACTTTTCGGTAATGCCTTGGTCTACTTTTTGGGTGAGGAGAAACCGTCCAAAGAACGGTGAAGCCCCCCATTCTTTCCACCCTAATGTTCAGGATTGCTTTGAGATCTAAATAGACTAAGATACATCAGTCAACTAGGGTATTAAACTTGCCATCATTTGTAATATATGAGAATCAGTTTAGAATCAAACTATATATGAGAATCAGTTAAGAATCAAACCGACGATACAATATTAATATACCCACCTCGGCCCATTCCCAGTGACTCCAAAAAGGAAAAATGAATGACATTAAGTATATGATTCTCAAAAAACTAATCTTATCAGCTTTAAGTTCAAAAGAGAGACAAGTAAGCTTTTTTGTTATTGTTTTGTTGGTTCGGCTGTATCGCTAATGACCAATGTTGTTAAAAAATTAAAAAAAAAACTATATATTAAAAAAAACGACTTACAAATACTGGGAAAGATTGGTCATCTGGATAATTATTTTAATGTTTTGAGTTAAAACCGGTTGTTTGAGAAGTACAGGGAGAAGTAAAGTTCCTGTTTGACGTGTTTCAAAAGATGGGCAGCTACTCATTCGCTCGTTTGTTGAGCGCTGATTTGTAATTTTTCCCATAATATATCACCAAAACATGTTTACATGCTCATTGCCAAGGTTATCTACCACAAACACGCAATAAGACTATTATTCATTTACACTTCAATCGATAAAAAAAGGAACTTGAGCCATATCAAGTTGCAGGAACGCCAACCATGCTAAAACTGAGATGAGATCAGCATCTTTTGTATTAAGACTATTAAGACGAATTATTGTGATCGTAGGGTGGATGGAACCCGAGGAAGGGTCGATCTGGCTTATGAATTGTCAGATTCTCCTAGCTTTTATACAGATAGATAGGCAATGGATGGAAAGTCCTCTAGACTGTGATCCTGACATGACAAAGAAGAAACGCACACAAATAGCACTGCAATTCAGGGGTGGGGGTCTGCCAACCCCCAACATGCATGTCTGCAAGGGAAGACGGCGTTCTTCCTAAAATAGAATTTGTAATAGCTGAGGTGAAAATTAGGACCAACAAACGTTGACATGACCAGGAATGCACGATGAAGTTTAAGAAGAAGACAGCCGCAACTTCATCATGGAAACTGAAACTGCGGCACAGACCTAAGATCATCTACGTCATTTGATGCTGCACACGAGTAGAAGTGAAAGTTGAAACATGACTAATAAATCAAATTAAATAATTGAAATTAAGTGTGTAGAGTTAACCAGTTCTATTAATCTTAAGAAACAAGACAAAGGGGCAACTTAATCATGCAAAGAGAAACTGCAGCAGAGACCTAAAGTAGAGCGACCAGATCAAACTGATAACACATGAAATAAGTGCAGAGTACCGTATATGCTCAACTGGCATTGCATAAGGTACCTTCTTCAGCAAAGGGTGTTCTTAGTCATGCAAACAGTTTGGAGAAAAAAGGATTGAAAACAGATAACACTGGAACATGGAAGAAAAAATAAAAGATCCTGCTCACAAATTTAACACAAACTTCCCAAATGTGGAAGAAGTTTCATCCACTATTTGCAATTGCAATGCAGGTCAACAGACAGAAATTCACCAAGCTCAGATACTAGTAAAAACAAAAAAAAATCTGGACCGAGAATCCATAAAGCACAGGTTTGCCTCCAACAAAAGGGCCAGATATACCAGTTTAGTACCTTCGAGGAGGTCCACGATCAATAAGCCTACCAGATGGACATTCAAATGCCATATGCCCACGGCCTCCACAGTTGTGACAAATCATCATGGGTCCCATGCAGTCCCTACTCATATGACCCACTTGATTACAGGTTCTGCATATTACATCCCGGAATGCACTGCCTCTCCCCATGCCGCCAGCACCAGCACCAGCGCCAGCGCCAGCGCCAGCACCAACTCTATCTCCCATCATCTGAAACTTGGGGCAACGCCTTGCAAAATGGCCAGAAACGTTACACAAATTGCAAACTGGCTCATTAGGGCAATCACGTGCCAAATGGCCTGTCTTCCTGCAATTGTTGCAGGCCTTTTCATTTGTACAGTCAGCAGCAATGTGCCCCTGCTTGTAACAGTTATTACATAACCTCATATCACCAGGTGGCAATGGCGGTGCAGGACATGCTCTAGCAAGGTGGCCGGATTTTCCACAAGTATGACATATGGCTTCGTTGGAGCACTGACTTGCGACATGGCCTGGCTCCCTACAATTCCAGCAGAGAGACTTTGTACTGCATTCAGCAGCAATGTGCCTGGAGAATATACAACTAATATGAATCTGGGATGCAGGAACTTGCTAAGAAAAAGAGTATAAGAAAAAAAGATCAAAACACAGAGATTATCAAAGTTTGGCATTTCTTCTTTTACCCAGGAAGACCACAGTTGTTGCAGACAGCAACATTTGGGCACTCCCTTGCATAATGCCCAGGACGCTTACAGTTCTTGCACAAATCATTCATTCTGCAAAATGTAGTGCAAACATGGTAATACTCCATAAGACATCATTAAATGAAAACAACACATGAAAAGACCTACATGATGAATATGATTCATAAACCAAACGTAAAATACTTTTGCATAAGATACTTCATGGAGAACTAAATATATTTGTCGACAGAAAATGTTAGGCAGACCTCCATGAGCAATTTTACCATGTCCTACTTCTAATTATCTTAAATCCATCTTAAGATGGGCTTCACCTTAATTACATACAATTCAAAGTCCTGGAACACAGAGACTCAAGGCCGAAGAAGTTCTATTAAAATCATGTCAAAACAACTCATTTCAAGTATGAAAGAAGTTAACTGTAGTATTAACTATTAAGCATGCTTAGTTGTCGAATTTGGAAGTTGAAGACAGGAAGACCAAGAACCTAGAAAAGATGACTTGGGTTTAGATCATTTGAGTGAGTCCAGGTTTGTTGACCAAAATTAAAATCAATGATGTATAAAAAGTACACAAATGCATAAAGATTCGCACACACACACATATACTATTAGGGAAAAATAAAAACATATATCAAGAACACAAACCATGTACACATGGTTAAACAAGTCCAAAAAGAAAAACACAACATATACAGTTCAAAAATGTAAAAAATCCAACAAAATTATTATTTTAGGTACCAAAATCTCTAGTCAATCAACAACCAGGCATTGGTTATTGCTCAACTAACGAAAATAGTCCTGGCAACTTGAATGACAGGGATTATTTGCCAAACCATCAATTGCAATTTGGTCCAACTAATTGTTGGTTTGATATATAGATGTTGTAGCAACTGAAGTTCTTGATACTGCAAACTATATAGCTGGAAAAAATTCATCATTTCCAGTCATCAATATGACCCATGAACCGAAATTAATAGGGCATGGCCTGGCCCAACAAGTTATCGGGCTGGCTGGACCAGGTCTAGGGATATATACATATACACCCACGGGCTGCAATAAAGGTCGACACCCTCTCTCTCCCTTTCTCGACCGTTGATTGGTGCAAGCATCCTGATTCCTGCTCAGCTGATTATAAAATACATAAACTGATAAACATGAAAACTAAGTTTAGCTGATTATAAGTCATCTGATGACTCTGATCAACTTGATTTATACAGTTCACAAGGTAAGATATGATGTGCAAAGTTACTTTTTCAAAAAATTAAATGGCATCTTATACTTTTAACTTTAAAAACCTAACTTTATATGTGACATTTTGTAAGCCACCAATCAAATTGGTTGGACGGCTTATAAATTAGTCTACATAACTCTCATATTTACTCAGCCCACACTATTTCAAAAGCCCATATGTGTATGCATGTGTGTGCCTGATCATGTATTGCAATATCCCATCAATAATGTTAATATCTATCAACGATATTAAGTGAGATTGGTGAAAAGAACTTTTTAATATATTTTAAAAGTTAAAAGTGCAAACACTTTTCCTCTCTCTTACTTCTTAAAAGTTCTTCCAATTGTTCTTCGCTTCTTCTTATATTGCAAAAAAAAAAGTCAAGGATATATTTCATCATAACTTTTTGTATTACTTCTAAAATTTTCCATTTCTCAAAGCTTCAAGGTTTTCTCAATGAGAAGCAAAATGACGAAAGAAACACCTTACAAAGAATCTGCTGAGGTAGGCAATTGTGCATTGCAAAAGGCAATACCAGAGTAGGGCCTTTCTTCAGCATAGGGAAAATATTTGAGCCTATGCATAGATTATACCTGTCCCTGAAGTTTGGTTCCTAGTTGCTCCACTCGGTTTGAATGAATCGTTTCTTCCTAGAAGATGTGCAACAAGCAGATGTTGGCAGGAATGCTATGATATTATTACTTTGAAACGATTTACAGTTGTTTTAGTTATTTGGCTAAAAAATGATCAAATGGATCTAGTCCATCATTCATTTACAACAGTTGGTATCCAAACCGCACAATCTAGCGAATATAATAGCCTGAATGATGAACTCCTACTGATTGATGGTGAAAAACCAAAAAAAAAAAAAAAAACTCATGCTGCAGTAAAATCTAAACATGGGTAGACAAACAGACAACAAACAGAAAAATAGAAAGTTCTGAAAGGTACTTTTTGGATCAGAACAAACTGTAACAACTCATACATGGGAATAGCATGGGAGCAACCCAGTATCCAAAAATTTAGTAGGGCAGCAATAAAATGTCCTTAAACCTAATTATTAATAATTACTATCTTGTCCCCCATTTTGTAAACCTTCTAGGCACCAAAATGGCAACAAGATATGAAACAGAATGTCATTGGGCCTAGTACAAAATGCTCAATATGCATGTCCAACAGGTGATGATGTATGTTCCATAAGGGGATAGTTTATAACATCTAAATATCTAGTACATAGGAATGACTTAGAACTTGGAACTAGATTTGTACCTAAGAAATTCCAAACATAACTGAGCATATTTGCTACCTTATATATTGCTTAATAGCCCTTCCAGTGTCACTGCGTGTATATATGTTTGTTATTCATACTCCATGCACACAACAAATCTCAACCTGCCCGTAGCCTGTTTTGGCTTTATTCATATTCATAAATATAAAAAAGAACCATCAATTTGCCTTGACCCGTATCCACACCCATGTCCAGCTCTATTGACATGGGTGCAGTGCTCTTACAAGCAATGTTGTAAAAAGCGTATCGTAAGCCGTATCGGTCTGACTTTAAGATACGCCGTATCGTAACATATCGTAACCGTATCATTTTTTTTAAATAGATCAGAAATAATAGGGAAAAAATCGAAAAATTCATAAAAAATCAGTAAAAATCAAGAATAATATGGTCTTCATAAAAAACATGCTTTACTGAATGATAGACTTACTATTGCTATAAAGTTATGGTTCATCATTAGTAAACATCAAAATCATAACAATATCAATCTAGAAAGCACAACAAGTCAACACTTACATAACGTATATCATAATTTCATAACCATAGATTCATAAGTCACAAGGTCCATAAGTCTGTGAGATACCACATCAAAAAGCAAATTTTAAATGTTATGTATTACATCACAAGATGATAATGAAATTGTGAAAATGTTCAATCTCAATACATATAAAATGAAAGCACTCTCGACTCTCATTCATCATCTTCATCATTTTCATTCTCATCCTCATTTCCATCTTCTTCTTCATCTTCATGATTTAAAAAAACTCCTTTCCTCCCAACGGGAATCAACCACCCACGCACAAATCCATGGTTTCATCGATGATTTTATGGTGAAAATCGATGATTTCACGGTAGAAATCGATGATTTCCCTCCAAGGCGGCACAATCTCTAAGTTAGAAATGAAGAAGGGGCAGGTTTTTATAAACGAAACTCGAAAAAGGAGAGTTCGCCCCCCCCCCCCCCTTTTTGAAATCACCCCGTATTGTACGATACGGGGCGTATCGCACTGTATCGTACGATACATGGGCCTGTATCGTATGTATCCTACGATACAAGCATGATACACCCCCTATTTACGATACAGGAAGTGTACCGTATCGTATTTTATAAACGATACGATACGGCCTCGTATCGTACAATACATACAACACTGCTTCCAGGCAAGTTCTCATGATGTAGCAGCACCCATCACAGCAAGTCTAAGACAGCAAGAATGAATTTTTAGCAGCTAACAATTATGGCTAAGAGATGAAACCTAAAAAAGTATAAAAATTTTGAAATATGTCACGAAAGCAAACTGACAAGTGAAAGCGCATACCCACCAACTTCCTAATTGTAGCAAAACCAGTGGTAAGGATGCTATGTTGTTATATACCATTGAACAAACAGATTTTCAATGAATTCAATAGAACGTACTAGAATGAACCATCCCCAAGTACTTCCATTCCATCACAATCCCAAATGAAGTTGACATATAGTCTTCCTTTCACAAAAACCCAAAGTTCAGTAATAAAGTAAATTAACAATCTCAAGTAGTCTAAAGACTCTAATCATCAATCTGACCAATAAAGGCTGGTCCTTAAAGATAGAGTTTCTTGAAAGAAAATAGTCCACTTAGAATTGCAAGTTGATTACTCTGTTTCTACAAGGACGATCAATCTTGTATAAACCTCGAAACACTTGCTTCGAAGGGTTTCCTCCCATGTTAAGAAAAACATAATCATCATTTTGTCAAGCTCTGAAATGGACATGCTACAGAGCCACCAATGAAAAGGAACAAATCATATTCTAATTCTTTAATTGTCCATTTGCCAAGGCTGAAAGTTCTGGTTGACTACTTCTAATAGCATATTAAAAAAAACCACAAATAAATCCGTAAATATATCTAGTACCACCAAGTACAAGACACCAGATGACTTCCTCAGGTATGAACACAGATGTTAGAAGACATTAGAAAATATATGAAGGAAAAGAATATAACAGAGTCAAAAAATATTAATATCCAGAAAAACTGCATGGCCGTCGGAAAAGAAGCAATTAATGTCGACAAAACCTGAACAGTGAAATGAGCCAGGGAAGAATACCAAACCACGGGTGCTATTTTAGACTATCAAGCATAAACTACTTGAATCAGTAAACCATAAAAAATAAGTAGCTATCAATATTAAAGGTACGTAAAGGAAGACGAGAACCTTGAAATTCTGCGCGGTTCTCTTCTATAAGGAGCATCACGGTAGGAGTAGCGATCGCCGCTGTTACGCCTTCGGTGAACCCTGGGAGATGGGCTCCTACTGCTCCTAGGGCTCTGGCTCTGGCTCTGGCTCATTTTTTAGGGTTTATTATAGCCTCTTATCAACACCTCCGACGATAAGATCACCACCACCGCCACCACTACCGCAGACCACCGCCAATGCCACCACCAACACAGCCACTACTGCATTCAGAGCCAACCACCCAAAACCACCTTCCATCAGTCTACTCCATCACTCATCCCCGACAAAAGTCAGCCGCACGCACACACTCCAGAAAAATCAAATAATCTTTAAAATTCCAACACAGCCACCGCCTACAAACGGAGAGGAGGAAAGACGACAAAGAAAATGCAATCCTACACATGCTTCTCGTTAGACAACTCTCCCGAACTTCCAAATAAACATGAAACCAAACCTCAAAATGTATCCCTGTGTCCACTACCACCACCATCACCACCAGATTCCAGCACCTCCCACCACTCCACAAATACCAATAGCAAGAAAAAGCAGAGAGAGAGAGAGAGAGAGAGAGATCTAACTTCTGCAGAACAAACTGCAATACAAGTGGGAATCGAAGGATCTAGGTAGATTCGTCTAGTAGGTCGACTCAAACATTTACTAGAACCCTATGCAGATGTGAGAGAGAGAGAGAGATCTAACTTATTCAGAACAAACTGCAATAGAAGTACGAATCTTATTCAGAACAAACTGCAATAGAAGTGAGAATCGAAAAATCTAGGTAGACACCCAGTAAGCTGACCCAAACATTTACCTAGAACCCTATGCAGGTGGGCAGAGCCGCAGAGGACGTTCTATCAGAGAGAGAGAGAGAGAGAGAGCGAGCGAGAGAGAGAGGCCTGGCCAACTATGGCTCGACCTAGTGCTGCCCAGTTGGATAGGAAAGCCACGAGCGGGATGGGAAGAGAGAGAGAGAGAGACGCGGCGGCAACTACTCCTTCCACCGCTGATATTATGCGCACGACTCGGAATTTTTTTCTATTCGGGAAACCCCGGCCCGGCCTCTGTCCGCACTTTTTCTAATTTATGTTTTTATTTACATAAACTTAAAATTTTTTCATGTTTCGGTTTGGCATCACATTTTTTAACTTCGCAGTAACCAAGCTGCAATAACACGACCCTTTGAAGCATTCATGAATTTTAGCACTTTACAAATTGTAAACCATCTAGCTATTTCAACCTTTTGAGTCTCGACACGTTCAGACCATTTTAGAACTTCTGCAGATCATTAAAAAAAGAAAACAGATGGGCAGATGACAGTTGAGATGATGACTATAAGCAATTCTGTGACAGATTGGTAGTGGCCTAAAAGGAACCAGATTTATGTCAGATTGCATGTTCCTAAAGATCCAAATAGCATTGCCACATTAATGTTGCAATGATTGTGTAGAAGCCGAAGGATTCCGGGTGCTAGTACTGTAATAGCAGCTTGAAGGAAAAAACAAATAAAACGAGGAAAAGATGCACCAAAGTAACGTTCGTTATGGAGAAGAAATTCGAAGTTGTCCAAAGAGCAGGTGTCTGATTTCTTAATGTCTGGACTATCTGTTCAAGTTCGATATAGAAAGCGATTTCGTAATTAACCCTGAGTGCTTCATAGCCAAACTTTGATTTCCCATGTAAAGAGTTCTCAGTCTTTCTAATAGTGAAAAACAAAACCTTCATTTGTTAAATAGCTGAGAAAGTGCAGAAAGAATGAAAAGAGAGGCAGCGGCAGTTTCCGTTGTCAAAGCCCAAATTCATTAATACTTTTCCAGGCACCCTTTTAATCAGTGGAAACCCAGTCTCCGTTATAAGTTCTTTTGAAAAATTTACAAACATACGCTAAAGGTTTTAAGCTAATTATAAAAAACTCACCATGTTTCTAACGTCTCCAAATCATGGTTGAATGACAGAAGCCGCCGTAGTGAAGGAAGAAGAATACGATGAACCCCCTTCCTCTTCCTTTCACCAATGCTTTTTTCTACTCTCTTTCCTTTTAACGTTTCTTCCTTTGGCCGCGCCGGAAGGAGTGAATTTAAAACAATTTTGAGAATCATTTTGAAAAACTCGGCCGGTCATGCACAATTTGTCAAATTATTAGGCGGTTCTTAGTAATTAACTTAACGATGAGGCACGTTCCTGCAATCTTTATCTTGTCAAAAAGTCCATATTTCCCCCTTTTATTATGTTAATTGTTAAGTTAGCCGTATAATTAGTTAAAGAATTAATATTGTTTCCTTGAGAATGATTTAAGAAACACACTTCGTTTTTTTTTTAAATATTTCCCAGAAACAGATCTAAGTTTTCAGAGCACAGTCAAAAAAGTAAGTGAAGTTTTTCTACGAATTGAAAACAACGCCGATCTTTTCATACCTAAAAAGCATCGTCATGCCAACAATTGCAAACCGGGAGCGCCGTAAGTTTGCGTATCCAGACAACCCTCCTACCATTCTCCCACTATTAAAGTATACCACGGGAGACTGCTGAAGTGCTAGAGGATAATGCTCATCCATAAAGACATTCCAACTTGTTAGTTGTTACCCGTACTCAAGTTTCATTATCTAACAAGAGCCCGTGAGATTTTGTTATTAGAAGTTTGAGGAAGGCAACAAAAAAGCTTAGAAAGAAGGGTGACAGCAAAACTTATAAACTAATTTCTCTTTTAAACTTGATAAATAAAATTGATCACATTGTGTTGGTGCTGCATTTGTGCTTGTTAATTTATGAGCTGTGGTTAGATTGGTGCATTGAAACCCACTTTTAAGATGGTTCAACTCTGGATTAATGTTGCATAGCTGGTCGGGCAGGCAGGTGTGTAGAAGGCTTGTCGTCTATTCGATTGCATAAGTCTCTTGGATCGTAAAAGATGGGAGCACAACATTCTATTTCATCCAAGTCCCAACGCAGCCTACTACCCCAAAGAAAGGGGGAATAAGGGTCTTCAGGTCTTATTTGAGCAGTAGGTTGTCAACCGCTTGCTCATCTGAAGATGGTTCAACTTTATAATTAAGCTACCATGTTAAACATCACCTCTCATAAATGCAATTAGCAAAGCACATAAACAAGGCTTGAATACAGATTTTCTCATCAGGCGACCCACCGAACTTGTTTCATGTTTCACTACACCACATAATATGCCATGCATTCTCGTGACATGTGCTATCTTTCCTTGTGTTTCATACAACTTTATGGCTATAACATAAATCTTCAAGTATGTCATGAGAATTTTCTTTTTTTTTTCCCCCTTCTCCAGTGCTGTGCAGCATGAAAATCCGCAACGCATCTGGTGGTAAACATACATCCATTTGCAATATAAGTAATGTGAACGGCAGTCCAATAGTTAATGAGCTTCATGACCAACTTCACTCGATTTCCAGCCACTTCTTGATTAGGAAACCTCAAGATGGAGTTGACTGGTTAGCAGTCTGCAAATCCAAGTTAACATAGTGAAGTCCAGAAACAGAAAAAATTGCAGTATAACGATGTAGCAGAGATGAGAACTAACCAGCATTTCATGGTCCCCTACGATGTCCTCAATCAACTCCTCCAGTGGTTTGTTAGCACTTTTTGGCACAAGCGCTGCAAACAAGGTAGGTTCCAATCCTGTGAAACCAGAACAGGGATGGTAAGGGTTCAGTTGTAGATAGAATGTCCTACTTGTACGTTTTTTTTATGCAGATATCATCTATTAGGTCAAGCTGTCACGTCAAACTACTAAGAATTTAACAGCCAAACTGTAATATATATATATATATATATATATATATATATATATATATATATATATATATATATATATATATATATATATATATATATATATACACACACACACACACACACACTCTGGAACAACTGTAATTTCATGAGATCCAGAAACTTCCAAACTTTGGCCTGATTTGGTTCTAACAGTTCAATATAATCAAGTCAAACTAGTGGTGCAAATATATTTTGAATGGACTTTTCTGTGCTTTGAATGGACTTGTTGAGTGTTTTGTTTCTCTAAATTTTTGAGCTCCTTATTGAAGGTCTTTGAAATCTTAGAGGTTCTATATCCTTTGTGTATCAAAGCCTCTCGTGCTTGATCCAGAGGTTAATTCCCAAGGATTAAATATGATTGTATGGAGCTTCCAAGTGCTCATGCAATTTTTTCTAATTTCATATCTTGGGGTGAATGCTGAGAAGGTCTAGATCCAGACTCATTTCAAGCAAGACAAATTTGGAATGTGGATCAAGATTTGCCATCATATCTCAGCATGGCATCCAATATTCATTTAACTCTAATTCCCCAAGGAGACCCATAAAAGTGGTCCTTAGGGTCTTTTAGGAAATAATTAGTCAGTATGTGTTTTAGAAGTTAGTACCTTTTGAGTTAGTATTGATAATTGGGAATTAGCGATAATATAGTAAATATTATTTATACTATTTTTCTCCAAGAGAAAGATGTCCAAGTCTTGGAACCTCTTCCTTTTGTTGGCCCCTTTCTTCCAATTGAGCAACGCTCCCTCAACCCCATCTATTTCTTTCTCTTCCATTCTACTCCATGATTTCTACCTCCCTAGTATATCTTGCTTTATCTGTTTCTCCTCCTCTTGGCCACATATTCATTCTCTATTGTTGTTGGAAGGGCTTTGAACATGTTGACAGCATATTGAAGATTTTACAGGAAAATGGAAAACTTTAGGAGACATTTTCAATTTTCAAGGTTGGTCTGCCTTTTTCTCTCCCTAAAATCGCTGGATTTCCCCAAAGGTTGATCTTCTCACCCCTTTTTTGTAGTTAGAATGAATCTTATCCTGGACGTGCCTGTTTTTTATCTTCTCTAGGTCTAGTAGTTTCATTTTTTTCAATCTGAATTTTCTTGACTCGAATTTAAGGAGTTAGATCAGTTCTGAGTATTATTTCCCATCATATTTAGATTAAAATAGCAAACGGACCATCTAGGAGCCACATTAGATACATTAGGATCATTTGTTTCTTTGCCTTTTGTTCTCATATTTTGCTGCTTGAGTTGGTTTTATTTCAGTTTAACAGATTGATGGCAAGTTAGTAAGCAATTATATCTGGCTTTTAGCTGTTAGAAAGAGGCATCTTTTCATTAGATTCTATCATGTTTAAAGAGATCATATGTTATGTAGCAGTCAGGTTGATGCTGATTTGGTTCCTGTTTTTCCAGAAAGCACCTTAGATTAGAGCTGCAATGATTTATTGCTGATTTAGCTGCTAGATGACCATGCGGTTAATTCTGTTCTCAGTATGCTGCACATGCTAGAATTAGGATGCTCTAGTATGTTAGGGATAGATTTTGATTGAGTTCTCCTTTTTGTTCTACTTTTTTATACATTATGATGTTTAGGACAAGTCCTGGTCATTTTTGGATTTCCAGTTGAATAGTAGTTCCTTAATCCATCACATCTTAATTCTGCTAAATAGGCAATCAGAAAATATGTTAGTGCAGGTAATCTGAAGTAGTTATTACATTTTTAGGAACTAGTTACACGCTGGCAGTTTTCTGTTTTGAACATAACAGTCTAAGGATACTTTGGTATTTTCATATGGCAATATTTCATGATTCCTGTATCGTCTTTGAATTCTATAACTTCGATAAGCTTTCTGAGTGTCTTGAGAATATTCATACAGAATGTCCCACCAATTGGACCCAGTTATCCCTTTTTCTATGTAGAATCTCAAAGCTGCCCCTAGAAAGGTTATTTCTGCTTTCGTGTAGTCTTAGGTATCTCTTTTTGTTGCTTTATTTTTCCTAGTTATAGTTAGAGTTTTGGTTTTTCTATTAGTATTTTCTAATCATTTGCTTTATAACATAGGTTTTCTAGGTTTCTTGCAGATTTCTTTCCAAGCAAATCAGGAGGGTGGCACAGGCGAATCCATGCAAACTTATATTAGCATCTTGTTAGAGCTTTATCAGCCCTTGGAAGACCTCAAGTTTTAGTTAGAAGTTTCCTTTCATTGTTTTATTTTTATTTGAAATGCAGTTTTGGATAGTGTAAAGTTTCATTTTTTGAAGTTTTAATAAAGTGACAATTGTTCAAATTGTACGTTGGCCTTGAATCACATTCCCTAAGTTCGACCTTGGTCTTGCCACTAGTTTGATCTGGTTTTTCTTATTTGGTGTTCTATTTACACAATTTTTTATCATAAAAATCTATTTAAAATTATCTTTTGAAAAAGTAACACCAGCAAACACCATTCCTCTTCTCAAGGTAAAATTCTCCAACTATGCAATTTGGACCTTGACCATCAAGCACCATATTGAAGATCAAGGTCTTCATGACTTCACCAATAGTTTCCACGAATGTCAACTAATCCATGCAACGGCAATTAAAAGCACAGCATAGAGAATTGAGAGAGATCTGCAGGAAGGATGTTGAATATGACAAAAAGAAGAAAGAATTTAAGACTGGACTGTAAAAGGTGATGCCATGGCTTCTTAATAATGTTGATTTGACCTGAAGGAACAAAACCAGCATGATTTGAGGATCATTTGGAAAATTCTTACTAGTAACTCATCGCACATACTTAAAGGATTAAGTATAACATTTTTTCTCACCCGTTTCTGGGAATGCATCAATGAACATCATCATCTCTTCTCCGGTTAATCCTGACAGAAAGCATATTCTTGGGAGAGACTTTGCGACCTTATACATCAAAAGCAACAAGGTTGGTGGAAGACCATGTAAAACGAAAATTTGCAGAATAAATAAAGCCACTATATTTTCTACTAAATTACTCAAAAATATCACTAAGATTTTGAACGAAATCTCTATATTCTTATGATATTATAGCAAGCCATGACATCCTCGATTTTATTGGTTTAATCACATGAGGCCCACAAGTTGGCCTCATCTTTAAACCCACAATATTCTATTGATAATTATCAGATTTTATGAGTCAAATACACAAGGACGAAATGGTGTCCTAAAAAGATGAGTTCACTGCTCGTATGAAGTGCATATAAGCAGCTCATTTTATGCTTATCAGGACCACTGTCGCTCTTAAGCCAGGCTCTTTCTCTCCTCCACTGATATAGGACCATAGTTACAAATGTTGTTATTGGGTTTATACTGACAAGGTTTTTCTCAGGCATTTTTTTTCAGCAAATTGTCTCTCTCGGAAATTAAAAACATTATAAGAACTTATAAAAATGGGAAAAAGATATGAGATCACGAGTTTTTTTCCAATTTTCTTATAAACATATTTATAAAAAACCAAAATAATTATAAAAAAATTTAAAAAGGAAAACACAGAATAAAAATGCATTAAAAAGGTTTTTCTTATACAAGGGGAGAAAATTGCAACATTATTGAGGAAAAATAAATTTTCCAATATTTGCTATACCAAGAGAATTTCCTGTTAAAAACATTTGATACTCTTGGCAATAAAAACACAATATTTCAAAAATATCATTGATATCTATGACCATGCAGAGGGCCAACATTTTGCCAAAAACTGTTCACAAAAGTCTTGTACTGCACTAATGTTTTGTTTATTTATTCATTATGTAACTGTTCTATTTTTTTGAAGTAAACAGATCCTCGCCAAGGGTCTGGGAGTAAGCTTTCATATGGAACTAAAAATTATCAATGACAATTGACATGGACACAAAAAAAGTCCTTGACATAATTCTTTAAGTGGTTTCATATCTTTTTGCCTATCTACAGAATGAAGCTTTGGTTATATAGAAGCCAAGTGATCCAGATTCTGAAATATGATAGTATGATATTCAACACATTCATCTATTCAGGCACAATAAAAAAGCCAACACACTTTGGAGGTATGATCAAGTAGAAATAATGAATTAAAGGTCACTGCTTATATACCCAAGATGAGGAACAAATAAATTATTTCCAAAGAGAGGATTTTTTTGATATCCAATCAAGTGTAAGCAATGGATATCATTGCTCAACAACTTGTTAAAAGTAAGCAATATATACAAGCGCCCCTTTCTCTTTCCCCTTAACATCCATTTTGAGAAAAGCACATATGAATATCTCACTTGGGAATGATGTACTGGAGAAAGTATCAAGAAAAAGGTGATTCTCATTTATATCCCTATGTAACATACAGGAAAATTGCAAAGTCATAAACACCTTTAAACAATAGAATGCAGCATGCTCCTAAGAGGCCCTATGTTTTGCTGCTTTAGATTATTTTTTGCTGCTTTAGATTATTTCTTTTAATCTGAGTATCTTTTTCAGGTCTGAAGCTTTGCATAATTGAGAAATACCTTGTACAAGAATTAAGAAATGACTATCTGAGAGAATTGCTCGGGAAGCATTGTGGAGACTACCACATGCATAAGATTCATTTCTTTAATATTCCTCAGCGAATCATAGTTTCTGAATGGACATTTCAAACTACTCGCGCAATAATGATTTTTCAAGTAGGGGAACCTAGCTCACACTTCAAGTTCAGGATTGGGAATTGGACGTCCCCTACAGGGAAATTTGGCTCCAGCACTGGAAATCTGAATTTCCTTATAGGAACTGGGATCCTCTGTTTTGATGATTTCCACAGAATTGCAATTCTCATGTAGTACTAACAAACCCTAATGACAATGCATTATGAGATGCCAAAATAAAACAGTAACTTTTAGGCATTAATGAATGAAAATTCTTTACCATGGAAGTTGCTTCAAGCCTATCAATTGAACAAGACCAATAGGATATGTTAAATTGAGAGAGAGAAAACTTGATTCACCTTAACAAAGCCCTAACTCCTCTTTATATAGAATATAGGAGAGGGAGAAGTTACAAGCAAGTCATTAAAAGACACCCTTATTACATAAGTACCCTCTCAAGCATAACACTCAATATAAACACGTCTTAACACTCCCCCTCAAGTTGGAGCGTATATGTCAAACAAGCTCAACTTGGAACAACAATTTTGAAATGGTCCTCTTGCAAGAGCTTTAGTAAAGATATCAGCAGTTTGCCCTATAGTTGGAATATGTGAGGCACTTACAAACCCCTTTTGAATCATGTCTCTGGTATAGTGACAGTCTACTTCAACATGCTTGGTTCTCTCATGAAAGGCAGGATTATTAGCAATAAACAGAGCAGCTTTGTTATCACATAACAATTGC
>JAANDH010000679.1:35966-64056 GCA_011799765.1 Nymphaea thermarum | reverse complement strand
TGACATCAAGCTGAGATAGAGACCAATTCTTGCTGACTGCAACTGCAAGAAGAATCCGTAGAGAAGCATGTCGTGCCACAGGTGAGAAGGTGTCATAATAATCAACCCCATAAGTCTGAGTGTAGCCTTTAGCAACAAGGCGAGCCTTATATCTCTCAATTGTGCCATCTGCTCTGTATTTGACCGTAAAAACCCATCGACAACCAACAATAGCTGCATCAGATGGAGGAGTAACCAGTGTCCAAGTGCCTCGAGACTGAAGAGCATCCATCTCTTCTTGCATTGCTACAGCCCAGGTAGAATCAGAAAGAGCGTCCATGGGAGTCTGTGGAAGAACTACAGCCGATAGTCCCTTGACAAACTGTCGGTAAGTAGGGGTGAGTTTATCCATAGATAAGTGACCAGAGATCGGGTGTACAGTACAACTGAGTTTTCCTTTCCTTTGAGCAATGGGCATATCAAGTTCATGAATGTCAGGACCAATAGCATGTTCTGGAGATGCCCCTGTATCATCATCACATAACATATCGTCAGCAGAACTGGTGTATTCAGGAATTACCTTAGGCATGCTGGGTGAAGGCACAGGAGCACCGTGGGCAGGCTCAACAGGTTTAGTGCGACAGTGATAGGTAGCCCCAAAACGCGAGCCAACAGGTTTTGGACAACTCATGAGAGGTAAAGGAAGATGGACTTCATCACTAAATTCGGGCACCTGTAATTGAGTTCCATTTGGAGAGAAATAAGAGGTTGATTCAAAAAATGTAACATCAGCACTCACATAGTATCGACGAGTAGAAGGATGATAACAGCGATATCCTTTTTGAGTGCAGGAATAACCAACAAAGATCGTCTTGAGAGCCCGAGGAGACAATTTATCTCTCCCAGGACCAAGCAAGTGAACAAAGGCAACACAACCAAAAATACGAGGGAGAACAGAAAACAATTCTCTGTCAGGAAAAAGGACAGAAAAAGGGATCAGATCTCCCAACACAGATGATGGCAAGCGATTAATAAGGTAGCATGCTGTAAGAATAGCATCTCCCCAGTAAGAATGGGGAACATTGCTGTGGATAATAATGGTTCGGGCAACATCAAGAATATGCCTGTGTTTCCTTTCAGCAACCCCATTTTGTTGGGAGGTATAGGCACAGGAAGTTTGGTGGATAATACCCTTATCCCTGAAGAATTGTTCTAAAGAGGAGGCACAGAATTCAAGAGCATTGTCAGAACGTNCCGGACCTCGGAGGAAAGGATGACCGATGGTGTTTGCCCAACTGACAAGACTCACATTGAAAGGAAGACTTGGGAGACAGCTGAGGAAGAACATGCAACAGTCGCTGAAAGGGTAGATGACCAAAGCGTAAATGCCAAGTGTACGCCGAGGAGGAGGACGACCCCGACGAGGTAGAGCCAGCAAAGGGAAAGGAATGCATTAGCCTGTAGAGACCTCCCTGTTCACGGCCACTGCCAATCACCCTGCCCGTCAGTATATCCTGAAACACAAGAGAAGAAGAGTCAAATATGGCACGACAATTTAATTCTCTGGTAATCTGACTGATAGAGAGTAGGCTATGTGGGAAGTTTGGTGCATGAAGAACATGTTGCAGCGGCAATGATGAAGTAAGGTGGACCTCTCCATGTCCAACAACTGGGAAATATTTCCCATCTGCGAGAATAACCGAACGACCCGGTGGAGTATGGATGTAAGAAGTAAATTGCGCCTTATCACCACAGAGATGGGTCGATGCACCAGAATCAATAAGCCAATCTGTAGTATTAGTAGCAGGGCAGACTGTGTAAGCAGAAGACATACCAAATGAAGAAGCACTCGCAGCGGTAGAAACAGTGGAAGTGGGCGGATCAGGGACTTGATGGGCTCTATCACCAATCAAGTTCCTCAACTGAGAGAGAATGTCATCCACATGCAGCTCACTGGACTGAGCCTTTGGCTGCTCGAGGGAATCAGTAGATACTGTCTGATTAGCAAAAACTGGACGGCCATGCTTTTGCCAACACTTGTCCACAGTATGACCAACACGGTTACAGAACTGACATACAGGACGCGAAGGAGCATTTCCACGACCACGGCCCTCTCGTCCTCTGGCAAAGAAGGGTCCACCTCTGCCACGAGTAGCAAGCATGGCAGAAGTGGTATCAGGGACAGTCACTGCAGAGATCGAAATTCTGCTGAGCCTACTGTAAGCCTCATCAATAGGAGGAATCGAGGGACTCGTAAGCATTTGATTCTTGGCTGATTCATACACAGAGTCTAAGCCAGAGAGAAATACCCCCACCATAAGCATTTCTCTGTATGCCTTCTGTTGTTCACATTTACATGCTGGAAAATAGCTATTCAGTCTCTCAAACATAGACTTGAGACTAGAATAGTAAGTGTGAAGAGGTCAGCCATCTTGGCGCATTTGATGAATATCATGGTGAAGCTGCATGATTCTCGTTTCATTCCTTGCCTGTGAATATGTGGCAGCAAGGGAATCCCACATATCCTTTGCACTTTCCTTGTGCAAGACTTCATTTGCAATCTCTTGAGAGAGAGTACCAACAATCCAGACCATAACCAAAGAGTTATCCTTGAACCAAGTGGTATACTTTCCAACCTTCTGTATGGGCTCGGGCTCCAAGATGAGATGTTCCTTGTCATGAGCAATCAATGTTCGTTTTACTTGCATTGCCCACATTTCATAATTGCCCCCATTCATTTTGCTGATAATACTGGAAAAAGGGGAACTCTTCATCTCTCCCGACGAAACAAAGGAAGAGGTATTAGCTTCACTGCTAATTTCAGACATCTCTTAATTCACAAGGAGGAAACCGAGCCACGGAATAAGAAGCGCTGGAATATACAATCACATGTATATAAAAGAAAACTACTGCACGATCATTAAGATGAGATCACAAACAAGCAATCAACGAGGCTGCTGTGTAAAGAAGACAGAACCAGATGACGCTGCGCAGGAAGGCAGAGATGGACGCTGCAGGAGGCAGAGTTAGCGCTGTGTGAGTAGACAGGCAATCAAGGGAACTGACGGCAGAGAACTCAGGCGACGGACTGGCAGCAGAGAGCTCAGGCAACGGACTGGCGGCAGGGAGTTCAGGCGACGGCGCGGCAGAGAGCTCAGGCGACGTACTGGCGGCAGGGAGCTCAGGCGACGGACAGGCGGCAGAGAGCTCAGGCGACGTACTGGCGGCAGGGAGCTCAGGCGATGAACGGCAGAGTGCTCTAGCAGAAGACGACGGAGAGGACGACGCTGAAAGGCGGCGCTGAAGGGCGACGCTGAAAAGAAGGTGACTGGCGGCGCTGAAGGGCTGCGCTGAAAAGAAGGAGACAGGCGGCAGAGAGCTCAGCAGGTAGGCAGGCGGTGAGCAAAGGGCGACGACGGTGAGCAGTCGACGGGTAGAGATGGAAAGCAGAGACGGCAGCTGACGATGAGCGGAAGAAAGGCACGGGCGACGGATGATGGGTGAAGAGCACGGGCGACAGGCGACGAGCTCAGCCGATGGACAACGAGCACGGGCGACGGGTGATGGGTGAAACGGTCAGACGACGGTCAGTAGGGGCGACGACGGGCAGACGCTTGGACGGCGGCAGCTGACGCCGATTAGGCGGCGGCTGTCGCCGCTCAGGCGGCGACGACGTGCTGAGAAAGAGGAGACGGCTGGAGCTCTGATACCATGTTAAATTGAGAGAGAGAAAACTTGATTCACCTTAACAAAGCCCTAACTCCTCTTTATATAGAATAGAGGAGAGGGAGAAGTTACAAGCAAGTCATTAAAAGACACCCTTATTACATAAGTACCCCTCAAGCATAACACTCAATATAAACACGTCTTAACAGGATATGACAACAAATAACCAAATATATTTGCTTAATATAACAAAGCAGATGAAATATAGTATAGCATACCTAGAGTACCCAACAACTACTAAGATGGTAAAACTAAAACTTGTAATCATGGAAAAAGATACAAAAAAGCACTGTATGCAAAGAACCAGAGATACACTAACCACAAAAAATTTTACCTTGATATTCTCTAGTATGGGTTGTTCTCTATTTATTGCTTCCCACAAGGAGCAACCTATCATCTCAGTTGTACAATGAATAATCTACAAGAGAAAGCAATAGAATATTTATATATAAAAAATGAAGAGTCAAGCTGTTGTTTGAAGAATGAGCTGCATAATTATGCTAGAAACAACTAATAGAAAATGAAAAAAATTACAAATGAAAGAGCCCAAAGTTACCATGTTCAGGTGCCTGACTAGAAAAGAATAAAATTTCCGAGAAAAGAACCAAATCTACCTTTCTGGCGAATCAACAACTTGGAAATTGTACACAACATTTATGACATTCACAAAAATAAAGAGATGACAAGAGAGATAGTTCAGGTACCTGTCCAATTTCCCAAAGAGGAAAAGACGTGGAAGGTGTGCAGGACATTATTCTTCTTACTGTTAGTAGATATCTTGAAAATATGGTATATATATTATATGTTTATCTATATTCATATGTGTATAGAGCATATGTGATTATAGGTTTGCATATGTATGTATATGCATATGCTTAAAATGTATATTTGTATATAGGATTTTATAGATTTTTTCAAACTAAAATTTTGACTTTTCTGTATTTTTTTGGTTTTATTTCCAGCCTTGTTGGAGCCAGCCGTTCAATTCTCTCTCTGTTTGTTTATTCTTTATTCGTTGTGTGTATAGTATATATAGGGCACTGTTCATTCTGTTATTTAAGCTCTTTAAACAGCCTTTTAGTGATTCAATAATACAATTATCGCTTCTCTTCCTCAGTTGTGTTCAGGCCTTAGTGCCTATTGCTGTTCCTTTTCTGTGGGTTTATCATTGTGACTGTTATCAGGCACATCTCCACTTACTTATCCTAGCCACAGTTAACTTTGTCATCTTCCATTGTTATATATATAATCCTGCATAAAGCAACCCCGTGTACCCCTCTATGACAGGGAGAAGAGGGTGTGAATTCTCTCACATGGCAGGGTGTCACGAAGGGCTATATCATATGGGATCTGTCGGCTGTAGTATGTAGGACGGAATACTCCAGTTCATTTGCCTTTTTCGTATTTATTTGAACTTATATTTATTTTTCTCATTAGACAGGGCTAGCTCCAGTACACCTCTCCTCCAAGATACAAGTTTCTCTTACATTTTCGAGTTCCTTCCCTTTAAACTGGTTGCTTCATAATACCTTCCCCTTTACAGTGGCTGCTTGATACATTTCAAAGAAAAACTGACATATCAAGGCCCCTGAGATTTATTGAGAGAAATAATCTTTATAAATATCCTGATTGCTGAGATTTTTTACACCGAGGAAACCCCGAAGACAAGAGGTGTGAACATACTTCTATCCCTTACTTTCATGCATCTTAATTTTGTATTGTCGATGGCATTTTGTCCTAAGAGGATGCTGTATCTTGTAACATGAAATATGTAAATGGGAAGGGAAGGTACCACATAGACTTCTTCTCTCTCTCTCTTCCACAACACTTGTTTTTCTCCTAGGCTGGCTGCTCCTATGTTACTTGCCATTTGGAAATGCCAAACCATGGTCTTGGCACCTACGCTTGCTTAAGCATTCAATAGTCTAGGCCTTTTTCCTTGAACTGTCTTTTTATTCCTTCTTCTGCCATCGGAGCCAGATTTCTTCTTCTTTTTCTCCTTTTTGCTTTTATGCAAATTTCATTCTCTCATTTTTGATATGTTGCATGTCTTTGCATTAAACATGTATGTATAAGAAAGAGAGAGAGCTCACAGACTATTATACTTTGAATACTCATTTGTACTTTTAGCTTTTAATTACATTGCATGTATATGTAATGACATTCTAATACTTCTTGTTCATTAGAATTATAATAGAGAGGCTAGACAGTTTTATGCAGACAGTGGTCGCATGGAAGATATGGTCATGTTCAGTTCTCTCTCTTTTATGTTTTTTAATATTAGATTAGTAATTCTAGGCTTCAGTTAGACTTTCACATCTCAGAAACTTGAATTAAGATGGGACAGTTGGTATTGAGGAACTTACAAGATTTTGCATGCTGTAGGATCCAGAACTAGTATTTAAAATGTAAATTTGATTCTTTTATGTTATTTAACTTTAAAACATTAATCATTCAACTTTGTTAATTTTTTTCTTCCCAGCTTTTAGTTATTATTTAAGCATGTTATGGAATGTTTGCATGTTCGTGTCATTGTTAATTTTAATTGTTTTACTATGTATGAGTTGATTATCATTGGTTTCTTTTGGATCAATGTTTCAGCTTTTGTTGTTTAATTTCAAAAATTAATATTGCATCTTGTCAGTAAGGGGGCTGCTTAATGTGTCTCAGGACACTAGCTACACTGCCTAGCGATTTTGACAGCATAACTCCCATGCATACAAACATATTCTAAGAGACCCTATGAACACTCATGTCATTTTCCTCTTCAAGTAAGAAATATTTGTTTTCAGCTTTTAGGGTACCAAATCATAGGAAACCATCTACACTTTGTTCATTTATATCTCTAAGTAAGAATCTTTCATTTCACCTCAACATATCAAATCTTTGAAACAGCCATAGTTTGAATTCTGAAACAATCATTTCTGCACAATCACTGATAACAGTAACAGTATCCTTCTTATACCATGAGTTGGCATGTCCTTTTAGATACTAAGTGCGCTGGATATATATTACTTTCACATGGTGGACAAATATAGCCCTAACACAAAGATATGAATGCCATCTATAATTGATGGCACTGGCAATTAGAATATCGATATTGAGTTGCTTGTATTTTTTTTTCTGCTCTCCAAAATTGCTGATATGAATTTGCCATCTGAAATGAATTGATATTCAATAGTCTGAGGCGACAATGCAAAAAATGATCATCATTAATATGCATGTCAAAATTCTGTCAAGATACCTTCATAAATCCGCCATCTAATTCATCTAAAAGCTTTTTTATCTGCAAGGCAGCAATGAAATAGATAAACTCACATAGTTAGCTCTATAAAAAACATAAATCTGGCAGACAGATAATAAGATGGCAAATATAGGCCAGTTTATGCATGAATTTTTTCAAGGAATAATCATGAGAATCTCAGACCCTCGAAGCTAGTGGAGCTTCCTTTATTTTCAGGGACAAAATCAGAATATATGGAGATGTCTTTAATTTGGTGGCAGTAAACACATACGAACACATGTAGACATACATCTAAATGTGCATATAAACATGCATATGCCCACGCATCTATGCATGTTCTATGCAGTCACCAAAATTGCTGATATGTTTAACAGTACCATAACATTGCTACAGATTTGGAGTGGATCAATAATATCAGCAAAATATCACCAGAAATAAAAAAAAAAAAAAGCACTCTTGTTCTCGTATCATCCAGATAAATTTTCCATAATTCCTGATATTTTAAGGAAGCTTTGTAAATATTTTATGTTTGTTTCCTTTTGTTCACATTGACACTCCTTTATTTGTACCTTTACATTTTTGTCAGAAATGCTGCAGAACCTGTTGCTTCCTTTCTTCTATTTTTCTCATTCTTGAAATTGTTAAATGCTTTATAATTTTCTGAGAAAGATACCGGTTACTGTGGTTCTACCTATGAAGCAAGACATCTCCATGTGAATCCTTTTACATATTGTCATCAGCCCACATCATATGGGTGTTCTAGCTCCCATATCATCTCCTTTATATATTGAAAAGCTAACTTCATGACAGATGCTGTTTTGGAAGCCTTATAAATCCATGTGATCTGTACTGATGGTCTGTTAAATATTCACACGAAAAGGCGCAACGATGTATGTGCATGTTGCATGTTGTCTATATGCATATGTGTGACATGGGTATTCCAAATTTTGTCCCTGTTCCATTACATGTCGGTCACATCAAGAACTTTACAGGAGAGGTTAAATCTTTGTATCTGCAGACCTACTTGTATGACATAGGTACAGATATTTTTGTGCAATGTCCTGTACCAAAAACTTGCCTATCTATACAGATTGTGGATTCACATTTGCGCGCATGTCCAATTATTTAGATGTCTTTTCTGTGCATCAGCAACAATGAAGAAAGCATCACCTTCTCTGTTTCTTCAAGTTTAAAGCCAAGCAGCAACAGAGCCTGTAAAACAGCAAAATGATATTCTCGATGCTTTCAGCAACTGTAAATAGAAACTGATTTTAACAGTGATTCTCAAACAACTATAGAGAAACTGAATTGACATGTTACAATAAAACACAGAAAAAGGAATAAGCTTCAAATTCACCTCACTGAAATAATGCAATGTTCAGATTCCATATTCTTTTAAACAAAAATGCCGTTTCTAGACAGGAGTGAGAAGCGATCCAAGGACATGAGAGTGCACCCTAATGTGGCCTTCTTAAAAAATCGCTAAAAGATTTAGATTGGCTTGCTTTTCAAACAGTGCAGGTGAATTTTCTGTTAATCTACAGCATCACTGGGCTACTTGAGTGCTTAAATCAAATTTTAATTCTCTTTTGTCTTTTCTGAACAGTACATAAATCCACTAAGCTAATAGGAATGTCTATTAAACAAACAAATATAACATAGATAAGAGCAAATAATACGTAAAACCTTATGTTCCCACTGAGATGGTTTTCCTATGTCACCTCCTCTATAGCTTAACAATCCTAGATCATGAAGACTAGATTTCAAATGGTTTACATTAAATATACTAAAAAATATGTCGATTAAAATCCACTAGAAAGTTATTGACTATCAAATGGTTACTTTCTGCTTACTGGTGGACCATATCTTGGATCATCAGCGTTCAATGGAACAAAAGTTGGCCCATCAACCAGTTCATCTGAAAGCCCTGAAACATTGATCACAAGGCATTATGACTAATATCTGGAAACTAGAGCAGAAAAAAGCAATATGACAACTACATAGTTGATAAGTGCACATAATTCAGCACTCCCAGTTGGTGCAATCCTAAACATTGCCACATGTAACTGGAAACTATAATTACCACAATTACTTAGGATAGGTATAAACCTCGACCTTGGATTTGGGAAACAGCATCTACCAAGAACCAGGATCGCCAAGCATCAGCTCCTTTCCAGTCGGGGGAATCTCGATTCCTATGTAATTTTTGTTTTAAATGGGCATGAAATATTTATTGCCTTGGATTTTCTCATCATTTTTTGTCAATGTTAATTATTTCACATAAATTTATTAGCATTTTACATGATCGAGTATTTCACTTTTAATTCTCCCTGTCCCTTCTGATTCATTTTCTGCTTCTCGATGATCTTGTAATGACTTCCCGTTCTTATTCTCCTTCTGGCAAGTGGCAACTATACTGGAAACTGTGAGTGTTCGAAAGGGAATAAAGACATTATCCCCATACCTAGCTACCAACTACGAGTTCAGTTCTTTTTGTTGTCCTATAGTCTTAAAATTTTTCTAGACTTATTCAATTTTTTTGCCGTCAGCTTGTCAGATCCATTTCAAGTTTTCTACAAGCATGCTGAACACGCTTGAATTCAAAGAAGAACACTGGCTTGAATTGAAAGAAGAGGCACACACACTTGATTGATATTTGATCAAGTTTAATGATACAATTACTTAATCAAGACATCCGCTTTCGTCCCTGAAAACACGTTTTCTCTCCCCAATATAAACTAGTGCCACGATCATTTTCTTGAGAAAGCCACGGTGGCATCCTCTGGTGTTTTCTTGAGAAAGCCACCTTTTTACTTAAACTGATGCCGCTAGTATTTTAGTGGGTGCAAGAACTAGCTCAGAAAAGGCAAACTGTCTAGCAGTGGCTTCTTTGAGTTTCTCCGATTTGTTTGTAGCTCGTAAAACGACAAATATATGGCTTCATCCAATGAGTAAAAAGGTGCTTCAAAATCCAGCAACTGTTTTCAGAAGACCGCCAACCTGCCCACAAGATTTTTCTTGCTTAACAAGCAAACTATTTGATGCCCAAGGCATTGCTGGAACTATTTTGTTAAGAAAGAGAACCCAACTCAAGTTGCAGAAATTTGCACAAGGAACTACGCCGCTTCGCCTTCCACAAATAAGCTGAGTTCGTCAACCATCAAGATTATTGGCGTATGTAGACAATGACCCGGTGGCCATTCAAAGACAGTCGAGGAAAATGACAGACCTTGAGACGACGATCTAAGGCGATGGGGAGGCACCGCCAATCTGCTGACGCCTGTCAACGTGAAGAAGGAATGCAGTATCCGGTGATGCCCGACGACGCAGGATGGTGGTGACGTCGGAGGCCGGAGAGCAAGATGACGATGACGGCAACAGCCATTCGAGCGGTTGGCATGATGTACGAAAGTAAAGCTTGCGGAAGAACAAAAACAAGAAGAAGAAACCATCATTTGGATGGACTTGCCAAAGGAAGAAGCGGTCCAGGACTCCGGCAGAGGCTCTGTGGCGTCACTCTTATCACTCACTTGGGTTGCAGACTCTCAGGGGCGGGACGGATCAGGTGAAACGGGCGAAGTCTCGCGCCGCTGGCAACGTCCATCGTCACCGTTCATCCCGGCGAACCGTGGGATCCACCATAGATTTGTTATCACCCAGCCAAACTTCCGGTAATTGAAGTTTATTGAGAAGCAAGTTAGTCTATTGAGAAGCAAGTTACCCCCTATAGAATCCGTTTCTGGTTTTGCACCTTCATCCGACGGGCTACAATCTTATTCCTTTCTACCTCTGTATCACCCTCTCCGGCTTTTCTCTTCATAAGGCCTAAGAAAGGCCATGAAGGAACTGAGAAAGTCCATGCTGATGGGCAAGTCCAAGTCTAACCGGCAAATACTCTCCAATACGAAAGGCCTATCATGTTGAGCTACAATTACCAAGCCACGATTTTCTACCTTGCTGTTGATTTTATTTCATACATAAGGAGATAATTAGCATTACCTTGAAAATTGCTTTGGAAGATATTATTTCATTTGATCCCATGTTGCAACAGAATTATGATTGACGACGATATCTCCATTAAGTCGTAATCTCCACCACAACATAGCATTATCATGGACAACTTCAATTTTTTCAACAAACAAAAAAAAATCTAAATGTAATTTTTAACATTTTCATTTAGCTTATAATAATTTTTTGCAAAATTATATTTCGAGTCTCATCAAAATTTTGAAACTATAGTTTGATGTCCCTCATGAAAAATTCTCACCTCTCTCCTGCTCCCAAACTCATGTGGTTGTGTTGAGCTCGGTCTTTAAGACATGGACGACACCCTCCATGGCATCTTCCGTTTGCTTAGCTCATGCCTCAAACCAACCTAAAACTTAAAAGTTCCTGCTACTACTCTTGAGTGGCTTCTTCTTAAAATGGCCCACCATCCCCTTAATATGTTTCTCAATGGCTGCAAGTGGCCTTTCCATAGAAGGCATACCCACATAGTTCCTTCAATATCTGGATAGCTAAACTACCAAAATGTCCCAATTGGTTGGACAATTTTGGTAAAGTTACTATTTCATACTCCCCTCAAGTAGGGGCGAAGCAAGAAATTTTTCATGCGGGGACCAAATTAAAGTTTTTAAATTTTAACTAGAGCCTAAATATCATTTTTCAAAATTTTTACATAGAACAACTGATTTTTTTAAAATTTATATGTAACTTTTTTTTTTTTCAAAAAAAGAAGACAGGACAGAGGGCCATGGCCCATGTGAGCCTACCTTGGCTTCCCCCCTAATCCCAGGTAAGCTTCGGTCCAAGCTCCAAATGCACACCCGCTCAAGGTCTGCATCTTGTGTTTCCCTTCCACAGTATAGTAAGCTACTTTACCTGGGTACCACTAAAGGTTCTGATGAAATAAAAATATATTTTAGGTTTAAGAAAAGAAGGGAGTGAGAGGAAGGAGGTGGAAGAAGGGAGCGAGGGAGGTGGAGGACACTTCAGCTTCTCCATGACCTGCTGTCCACGACACTATGAAACGACGGCAGCTATTAAAAACTGTAAATTCCTCAACACCACACTCAGAGCACCGCAGTTGAAGCATTTGTCACCGAAATCCTATCCTCTGGTGGGTTCCCTCTTCTCTATAGTCACTAATGGCGACAGCATCACCCAATACATGTCCGACCTCATCAGCGCCTCACCGACCCACACTACCTTCTTCCCCCTTCCCTTCTACTACTGCTTAATCGCCACAGTCAACCCTTTCTAGATTCTACTTGTTCCTCCCTCCTTCTTCCGCCTCCCTGCTTCCTCTCCCTCTTCCTCCTCCACCTTCTTCCTCCTCCCTCGCCTCCTTCCTCCTCCTTCCCCCTCCCTTCTTCCTCCTCCCTCCTTTCCTTCTTCCTCCGCCTCCTCCTTCCCCCTCCCTTCTTCCTCCTCCCTCCTTCCCTTCTCCCTCATCCTCCCTCCTACCCTTCTTCCTCTCCCATCCCTTCTTCCTCCTCCTCCTTCTTCCTCCCCAACTTAAAAAAAAAAATCCGGAACTGAATAATATTTCTAGATTGTTTTTTTTTCGGTTTTGTACCCAACGGTAAAAAAAAAAATTTTTATGTTTGATGAAACTGAAAAAATTTTAAAAATTTGAAATAAATTTCACAGTAAAATTCCAACCTATCAAACGCTACCTAAAGGGGAAGCGGGTTATATATGCCCCCATGGTGCAAAAAAAATTTGTGCATGTCGGCTAAATCATCAGCCAAAGTGAATAAAAAGCTGAGTCGGCGGGTAGAGTCGATAAACAAGAATGCTCTCAGGGTGATGGCGGGAATGATTGTGACAAATCGTATATTAAGGCGGTGATAACCAATATACCCCTTTAGGCGGCAATCGTTCTCCACAAAAGCCTAACATGGCTCTATGATCAATTGTCACAGGGTTGAATTCCTCTATGTTGTCCCTTTTTTTCGAAAAAATAGAGGCACCCATGTAGCCTATGGACGTGCCACTGGCGTCTCTCTAGCAATCTGTTCTTACAAGGGGTTTCTTTGGCCAAGGCTACGCCCACTTAGTCTACTTTAACTTTAGTGCCGATAGCACTAATGCAAACTTCAAGATAGAAACACTCAAGGTCAACAACCTTAAGGCCTAAAAGTCACCTAGTAAGGCCAGGGAGGGTGCTGCATTTAGGCTGTATTGGATCATGCCAATGCAAATTTGATACAAATCTTCAGCCAGGCATGGGCTTACTAGGTGTTCTTAGGTGATGGACACTTGGGCCGCGCTGCTATTATCTTTCAGTAGACAATTTTGTTGCTTGTCATCAAGGTTTCATATGGAACAGTGGGAACTGGTATCCCAGGGCCGATAAGTTCCTTCAATCCTTGTCAAATTGGACAGTTTCTTTTTACAGGACAAACCGCAACCTTCGTGAAGCCTTTGCACCAACAGTGCACATTTTCACTTGTTGTGTGTCGTCAAGGTTACCAAATTTTGCATCTTTTTCTGGAAGTCTATGCTATCACGTGGCACTTCCATCATGGAAATTAGTGGTGTTGCCATCACAACAATGCAGTGGCGAAGCTAGACGTATTTGTATTTGGCTGAGGGGTACTCAATATATATTTGAAGGGCATTTTATATGTAAATATGCATAAATTTGAGGTCAACCAGGGACTTTTATTGGAACGTGTGGGCAGAAGCCCACACATGCCCACATGTGGGATGAATGGCTTATTCCCTGCAACAAAGTACCTTTGGAGAAATTTGCGGGGAAGTCAATGACACCGTATCATGCCATTGGTGGACATTAAGGTTGGAAGATTGTTGAAATTTATATTGAAAGACAGGTTACATTCATTTCTTTTTTTAATAAAATTATTTGATCACTTGGGCTATGGCATTTTCTGGGAATTTTCTGAACGTCGTTTCCAAGTCCAACCTTGTTCAGCTGAGAAGAGCTTGCTGTGTCCGAGCGGATTGATTTAGATGATAAGAAGAACGCCAAATTTCATAGAAAAATAACAAAAAGGGGTGCTCAATATTTGAACATATAATGAGATTCAACTTTTAGAAGTTAACAAATAGGCACTCAACTTTTGGAAGAAATTCTCAAAGAACTGCTTAGTGGTTATTGGCAGAAGATATTAATTTTTGATATAAAATAACACATATTTAGCACATATATCTTTTATTGGCGAAGGAAAGAGTGGAACTTTAGGAGGCATTTTATCACTTCATATAAAAAAAATAATATTTTCTGTCACTGAAGGCTCTGTGAGAATTCCTTGCAAAAGTGAGAAACTACCCATGAATAAATTATTTTATTGGAATAAGTTCAGGGGCTTAATTTTGAACTGGTTGAAATTCCAAAAGGGAAGGCGACCCCTTGTTAACTTCATCTTCTCTAAATTAAAAACGATGACATTATGATTTCAGCAATGACAAAATGGAAAGGTTGAACTTGATAAGTATTGCCAAGTAAAAACACAAAGAACGACACCTTTTAATAAAAATCGGTAAGTATAGTAAAAAAATGCTAATGCAGATACATCCCAAGAGGACAGTTAATTGATGTCTCATTATATGATTAACAGCAGTCTGGACATCAAGGATGTTTTGGTATCTCAGGAGAGCATATCAATTTTCAGGAGTAGGTACATGGTAGCTTCCTTGCTGCATTTCCTTGTCAAAAGCTACCAAGGAACCTGAACCCACTAGAAAGCACAAAGTATCATCTCCCCCAAGTTACTTGGTAAGAATTGTTGAACTTTGATGTCAAATCAGTAAGAACGCAGACTTAGAAGAGAGAGGTAGCTGAGAGAAGGAAGAGAAGAGAGAACGAGAGAGAAGTCACGAGAGAGAGAAGGGAGCATGTTGAAAGTTACGGCTCCTTGACTTTTAATTGAATAAAAAGAACTAATTAGGGTTATGTTTAACCCCTTATATAAAGAGTCCAATAAGTATTTAAAAATTCAAAGAACTACCTAATACTAAAGTTTCAAAATACAGAAAACCTCAAACCAGTATATTTTCTCAACATTCCCCCTCAAGCTAGAACATAGATGTTTATCATGTTCAGCTTGTTACAACACTTCATAAAATCTTATATAGGAAGAACTTTAGTAAATATATCTGATATAAGAACAACTTTAGTAAATATATCTGCAACTTGATCTTCAGAAGCAACATATTCAGTAGAAATAATCCATGCTTGAACTAAGTCTCTAATATTGTGACAATCCACTTCGATATGTTTGGTTTGTTCGTATAAGACAAGATTATTGGCTATATAAGTAGCCACTTTATTGTCACAGTGCATTTCTATAGGCAGTAGTTCTATTTGAATTCCAAGACCTTCTAGCATGACCCTCACCTAGGTGATTTTAATGGTAGTTTGAGTCATGGTTCGGTATTCTGACTCTGCACTATACCGAGCCACAACAACTTGTTTTTCACTTCGCCAAGAAACTAAGTCATCTCTAACAAAAATGCAAAATTCCGTAGTGGACTTTATGTCATTAATAGAGCCTACATAATCTGCATCACAATAAACTTCTATTTAGAGTGATGAAATTCTTCTAAATAATAGACTTTTTTCAGGAGAACTTTTTAGAAATTTCAATAGTAGCATAACTGCATCCCAATGTGTTTTGCTTGGCTTGTCCATAAACTGGCTTAGTTTTCTCACAACAAAAGATATATCAGGCCGAGTAATGGTTACATGTAAGAGCTTCCCAATCAGTGACCTATATGATTTGCTGTCCACATGTTCAGATTTATCATCATATAAGTGAATACTATAGTCCATAAGAATATATGCCGGCTTGGTTCCAACCATACCTGTCTCTTATAGCAAATAAAGAACATATTTTCTTTGATTAAAAACTAAATCTTCTTTACTTCTTGCTACTTCTATCCCCAAGAAGTAACATAGAGAGCCAAAGTCTTTAGTAACAAAGTGCTGTTGGAGATACTTTTTTGTGTCTTCTATTTCTTCTGTCACCAGTTAAAATGATGTTATCCACATATCACCATAATTACCATACCTCGTGAGGTCCTTTTTATGAACAATGAATGATCTAAAGAAAATCTATGAAACCCGAACTTGGATACAACATCACACAATTTTTGAAACCATGCTCTGAGACTCTTCTTCAAACTGTATATAGTTTTTTTTAATAAACATACCTTGGTACACTCCCTCTGTTTCTCAAAGCCTGGCAATTGCATATAAACTAGTTCAGATAAATTCCCATACAAAAAGATATTTTTGACATCTAATTGGTACATATTCCATCCATGATGAACTGCAACAAATATAATTAGTTGTATAGTACCCAAACATGCCACCGGAAAGAAAGTTTCAAAGAAATCAATACCATATGTCTGTGTATATCCTTTTTCTATCAACCGTGCATTGTGTCGCTCGACTGTACCGTCAGAGTTATACTTGATAGTGAAGCCCATTTCGAGCCGACAATGTCTATCCCAAATGGAGGTTCAACAAGATCCCACGTGTGGCGATATATTAGGGAGTCCATCTCTTCCTTCATTGCTTGGTACCACTTAGAATTCAAAAGAGCTTGTTCATGGGAGATAGGAACGGAAGTACTTGACAAGACAACAATAAATTTACACATATGATCTCTCAAATGAGATTTACTAACAAGTTTAGAAAGAGGATGAATTGTGCATATCCCTTTACGTAGTGCAATAGGTAAATCATCAAGACGAGAAGCATCAATGAAACACTCAAGCGTATCATGTAAGTCAGAATTACATGTCTCCCAAAAGCAAGACGGTGCAAGGTCATTAGATGATGAGTTTATTCTTGAATATATAACAGGGGGGTCTTTAAACCCTGAAATAGAGGAATTGGGACAAGTGGGAGGTGATATAAACAGAATGGACTCAAGTGGAATAGGAGAAATTGGAAGTGAAACAGAAGAGGGCAGCTCAGACTGAGAATGTGAAAGGCTTGCAGCAAAGAATGGAGAAGACTCGTGGAAGGTTACATCAACAATGACAAACTTTTGATTATATAGGATCTAAGCATTCATACCCTTTTTTATTTTGAGAGTATCCCACAAATACAAATTTAGTTGTTTGTGCAGTTAATTTATCTTGATTCGGCCAAGTCGATATACAAAACATGTGCATCCAAATACATGTGGATGTAAAGAGAACAAGACCTTATTTGGGTAAAGAATTTGAATTGGTATCTTGTTGTCTATTGAAGATGATGACATTCTATTTATTAGGTAACATACAGTTAACATTGCATTTTCCCAAAATTTGGCAGGCATATGAGAATAAATCATGATAGTACGGTCCATCCAACAAATGTCGGTGTTTTCTTTCAACTATACCATTTTGTTGAGATGTGTGAGAGCATGTAAATTGTGGCATAATACAATGAGATTTGTAGAATTCAAGTAGAGAAGTAGATTTAGAATAGGAGGAATTGGAAGTGGAACAGAAGAGGCCAGCTCAGATTGAGAATGTGAAGGGCTTGCAGCAAAGAATGGAAAAGACTCGTGGAAGGTTACATCAACAATGACAAATTCTCGATTATATATAGGATCTAAGCATTGATACCCATTTTTATTTTGAGAGTATCCCACAAATACACATTTAGCAGCTAATTTATCTCAATTCGGTCCAAGTCGATATACAAAGCATGTGCTAAGTCAGAGTGGTACGCCACTTTAGTGGCATACCACGTACCAGTACGGCTGGGTACGTTTGGATCTGGATCCGGGTCGGATCCAGATCCAAACTACATTATAACTTTAAAAAATAAAAAAATTACTTATTCTTTATTTTTTTTTTGTTTTACTTTAACATAAGAAGTTTCATTAACAAAATGAAAAAATGATAATTTATTCATTATGAGCCTCTTTTTATTGACATTTTTGTTACAACTTGTGGTTTAATTATATAAAATAATTATTTTTTATATATAATAGTCGCCGTACCCGTACCATGATTTTAAAAAATGTCGTACCCGTACTCGTACCCCCGTACCCATACCCGAACCCGTACCATTGTGACATAGAGCATGTGCATCCAAATACATGTGGAGGTAAAGAGAACAAGACTTTATTTGGGTAAAGAATTTGAATCGGTATCTTGTTGTCTATTGAAGAGGATGACATTCTATTTATTAGGTAACATGCATTTAAGATTGCATTTTCTCAAAATTTAGTAGGCATATGAGAATGAATCATAATAGTACGGTACATCCAACAAATGTCGGTGTTCTATTTCAACTACACCATTTTGTTGAGCTGTGTGAGGGCATGTAAATTGTGGTATAATACCGTGAGATTTGTAGAATTCAAGTAGAGAAGTATATTTAAACTTGAGCGCATTGTCAGTGCGAACAACCTTGACACAATAATTAAATTGAGTTTTTATTTCCAATATGAAAGATTTCAAGATACAAGAAGCTTCAGATCTGTCTTTCATAAAAAAAACCCAAGAGACTCGAGAAAAATCATCAATAATAGACAAATAATAACGAGACGACAACCGACTCGGAACCCGACTAGGTTCCCATACATCAACATGAACTAGATCAAATAGATTTTAGCTAGACTGACTTTTACTCAAAGGAAAAGATGTATGACTATGCTTGCCCAATTGACAAGCTTCATACTCAATAGAGGTTGTAGAAGAAATATGAGAATATAATTGCCGAAGTTTAGGAAAAGATGGATGACCAAGTCTGAGATGTCATTGGAATGCACTTGAAGGTTAATCAACTAAGAGTGAGACCATTTTAACGGATGTATCCAAGAAGTAGATTTCATCTTTCTATGGCCTCCACCAATTTTCCTCCCAGTCGATAGGTCCTGAAATACACAAGTACCCATGTCAAAATAACTCGACAATTTTATCTCTTTAGTTATTTTGCTTATAGATAACAAGTTCTTTGGGAATTTAGGAGTATATAGCAGTCCATGAAAATGTAAAGATGGAGATAGACGAACATCTCCATGTCCTTCAACTGGAGATAGTCTTCCATCCACTAATCGAACATACTATGAGGGATAAAATTTCTGCAAGTTCGAAATACTAGCATCTCCACAAAAATGTTTAGATGCTCCATAATCAATTATCCAACAACCACTGGAGGGAGTTCTACCTACAGAAAATACTGAATTTGTGATAGCAGTAGAAGCCGATGAGGTGGAAGGTGTAGTATTTGGTCGATACTCCATAATTAAGTCAAGTTAAGCCAGACTTAACTTGAGAGAAGTAACATCTACCGAAGCGGCAGTGAGATTGACCTTAAGAACCATACCAATAGACTGTGAGCTTGGAGCTAAAATGGATGAGGATGTCATAGTCGTGAACGCAGATGTGTTAAGTTTACCCACTTTGTTCCAGCACCTATCCTCTAAGTGACCAAGACGACCACAATAAGTGCATTGGAGTCTTTCACGTCCTCCTGAACCACGGTCTCTTCCTCTACCACAAGAAGAGTATTGTGCACTTCCTCCTCTAAATGAAGCAAGTGCAGATGACTGTGAATTATTTGTAGATGGAGGAATGTTAACAGTCAATCTATTCAACCTGTTGAAGGTCTCCTCAAGATCGGGAAAATTTGATCCTATAAACATTTGAGCCTTGGGTGCAGAATAATATGATGAAAATTCAATTAGAAATTTAACAACTATCATTTGCTCCATATGAGATTTGAGACAATGTTTGTATAGATGTTTTGAGTTTATCTTTTCATAAGTAAATTCAATTTCGTAAAGTATTCGGTTAAATCCATATCAACTTGCTGCATTTGTAACAGTTTTTGCTGCACTTGTAGAATTTTGTTGATGTTCTTGTCTTGAGATACCAGAGATATTTCCACATATCTTTAACTGTATTATAATAGCAGAGTCAAACAACAATATGAGGCTGAGTGTTATTCATAAGCCAAACACTACTTTTGTTGTTTTCTTCTATCCACCGTACATACTTGCGTTGGCTTATCTTCTTCCAATATATATTTCTTCCCATGTCCACACTACTGATAACATGAATATTCCAACCCAAATGTCATAATTATATCCATCAAGTTTGATAGTAGATCCAAAAGAAAAGTTTGCTGATTTCTAGGTTCATGTTGTAAAGACTTATTGGCAGCCATGATAAATCCTGGAAGATAAACAAATATGAAAGTCCACGACATACTGAATCTTAATTAATACGATATGAAGCTAACCTCCCACAAAGAAGAATATCCCCATCGTCATTGTTTCTGCAACTCCACCACCGAATCCCACTGCTACATCAACACTACACAAAAGAAAATATATTCTGACTTGCAACACATTATCTTTGCAACATCATGACAAACTCTGGAACTCCACGACAAGCACACAATTGCAACAAAGACAACGTGCTAGATCTGCAACACCACGACAATCTCTGCAACTTCACGATAATCACATAATTGTAGTAGAAATTATCTCAGATATTTGTCTTCAAGCAACCAACGACTATCTGCACATGCTTGAGGTTCTACCACCGACTGCACTCAACATAGGTTAGGTTTTTGATCACATTTACAATTGTGATCAATACCCTAACCATCGACAGGCTGAGAAGTACCTTTATCAGTCAATATAGTGACAGTACCTAGACGTTCATGAAGAATAAGACAACAAGGAAGCTTACTGGTTTAGAACAACTTCAGCATTATTCCAAGACTATCCAGGATTCCAAGACTATCCGCTCTGATACCATGTTAAATTTTGATGTCAAATCAGTAAGAATGAAGACGTAGAAGAGAGAGATAGTTGAGAAGGTAGAGAAGAGAGAACGAGAGAGAAGTCACAAGAGAGAGAAGGGAGCATGTTGAAAGTTACGGTTCCTTCACTTCTACTTGAATAAAAAGAACTAATTGGGGTTATGTTTAACCCCTTACATAAAGAGTCCAATAAGTATTTAAAAATTCAAAGAACTACCTAATAATAAAGTTCCAAAATACAAAAAAAAAACCTCAAACCAGTATATTATCTCATAATTGTGGTACACCACAAATTCCTCAAAGAACTAATGATACACAAGCATGTTGTAAATTGATTAATTGCAAACCAAAAGTTGTCACAATGGTATGCATTATTGAGGATAAACTGCCATGAACTGGTTACCAAACTAAAAAAAATTGTGAGTCCTCTCTTTCATTTAATCATTACATTTTTAAGTAGAGCAGCAGCCAATGCACCAGATCTCCTCACCTCCCATTCATCTGATAACTAGCTGCTTGCTGCCTCTTCTCCTCCATCTATCTCTTCATTGTCGTTAGCAAATTCCTCCTCGTTAGCACTTTCCCCACCTATAACTTCTAGACTTTCGTTCTTTACACAGTCAGGTCCTCCATCCTCCAAATTGAGCATCTGGTGTGCATCTCCTATATTTCCCGTCTGACATTTTGGTTTCATTATGAATAGCTGGATGTTCACGTGTTGGTACTTGCTATCCATCTGCATGGAATGATATTGAGGTCCATCAAGTACGACTAAGAAAATACTAGAATACACACATACACATGCATGCACACACACATACTGGTTCTCCTCTTATGTCGGGTTTTTGGTAAAGTCCTCCCCTCTCTTTCTCCATACATATACACACACATATTGACTCGTATATAGATACACATACACTACCTTTTTTCTAGGGACCTGCTTCACCTCAAAAATGCTCTTCCAAATTTTCATCATTTTTTCATGCAATGTGGTAGATCGGAGTTCATTTCCCAGCTGTCAGAAAGCATGTTTGGACATTAATAATCTGCTCATGCACATAACAAGTCACCAATTCAACAAGAAGGCCAAATAGTCACCATGATTGTTGTTCGAGGTCCAGATAGAGAAAGAATTGTCATGAAAAGTGGCTCCAAGAGATGCTCAGCATAGACCTAAAACATGAATTTTGAAGCGGTTTAATATCTTAAATCAGGACGGCATATGGAGATGATAAAAAAAAGCCATTCTGAATAATAGCGCCAACTATCATATGAGCCAGCAAACCTTAGCTGGAGGAGGCATCATTAATTTGCAATAAAATACCAGAGAGTATGTTTAATAATTTTAGCTGTTGCGATTAATAACCAAAACATCTATAAAGTTCATGACTAAATATTCTATAGCTATCAAACCGATACTGATAAAATTTCTCCATTCTCACACTGAAAAGATGGAGTTTATAGGGTGTTAATTGTAAAGAGTGAAATTTTATATGTTTGGCTTTTTGAGTATGGAGCTAATACAGATTTCATCCAGTTGTACCCTTGTAGGGGAATTGTGAACTTTTTGTTCCCTAATATGTTTATAATATAAAGAAGTGTTGTGCATGATATATGAAGCCCTTGCAGCACCAAAGAGCAGATGTTCAGTCCTCTACTAAGACCACTACCAATGCAGAGCAGATTCAGTGCAGCAGGTCACATTTTTAATGTTCTAATATGGTACAAGAGCAGGAAATGTTGCTGGTGCATAGCTCTTCTTTTCTTTTATGGTTCCTGACCTTTCTTTTATTATATGTTACGGTTCCTGACTTTTTTTCCATTAAATGTAGTGTGTTTTGCCTCTTGGGTAGAGAATCAAGTCTCTTATCTTCGAGCTAGGTGAAGTTTTACTAAGACCCATCTTATTCTATGTTTTCTATGTTAACAAAAATGCTATTAAAATTTCATTGAATGGCATCTAGAAAGGAAGAACAAAACACATTGATATAGGCAGCACTTTATTAGGCAACAGAGAAGAGCAAGAGCTAGAAGCAAGGCACACGGGCCAGAAAATAAAATTGCAAATTCATTCACTAAAGGCTAACCATAAGGAGATTTTGGTTTCTTAGAATTTAGAAGCAACTCAGAAAGTTGAGCATGACACAAATGCATGCGCAGCTTGAGGGAGGCTGTTAAGATGTGATATTTCATATTTGGTGCTTCATGTATGGACCTAATATGGATCTGATCTAATTCTCTATACTAAAGGCTAACCATAAGGAGATTTTGGTTTCTTAGAATTTAGAAGCAACTCAGAAAGTTGAGCATGACACAAATGCATGCGCAGCTTGAGGGAGGCTGTTAAGATGTGATATTTCATATTTGGTGCTTCATGTATGGACCTAATATGGATCTGATCTAATTCTCTATACTTAGGGGCATGTTTGGCTTTTTTGTGCCCTAATCTGCTTACACTATTAGGAAGAGCTTCCGATGCAATGTGAAAAAGCTGCAGCATCCAAGAGACAGGTAGTTTGTCCTCTACCATCAACACGGACCAGATTCAGATCAGCAGGTTAGATTTTTAATGTTCATGTTAGTGCTTATGAACAAAGATCATGTCACCAACTGAGTGATCCCCTTAAGATCAAACACCTTGGAACCACAAATGAATTGTGGCTGACATCCAATGGGGCAGCAGGAGCAAATCTATGTTCCTGGAACATTTGTGATAATAAGAGTGTCTGCTCTTGTATTTTAACATACATGACAGAACTTTTGTTGACATCGATGACAACTCACAAACCTCAATAAAATCACATATAATCATTTCATTCTCTGAATGCTTCCATGAGTGGATGGGAATATTTTTAACGATGTCAAATAGAAAGAAGTTTAAAGCAGTTTGGACAGGATCAATTCTGTTGAGCTCTTACATGAACATGTTTTTACCATATGCACAAAATAGGATTGGAGAATCAACAGAGCATTTGACAACAGGAGCTCTTTTAGAGAGCAAATTGAATGAGAGCTTAACGCATTTTAGACAGGATTATTATGTTAAGCATGAGAGCCTACCACAACAAAATATACATGGCCAAAAAATTGAAGAAGCTACACATGATTTTGTGAGTTGATGCACATTACAAAGCTGCAGATTGTCTGGTAACATTATATATTTTTTTAATATGCTCCACTGTCCACAGTCCAAAGTGAATACATGGTCAAATTAGTTGCACGAAACAAACAACTGGCCATGGATCTGCCTTTGAGACCCCAACCTGGTCTGGATAGAAGGCTTAGATAACAGTAGCCACAGATGCCAAAATTTGAAGAAGAAAACATTTTTAAAATAAATGACAATGAACTTAATTTCTACATGCCATACACCCATTGGTTACTGAAAATCCTGAAAAGTAAAAGATGCTTGAAATGAACCTGACAATTTTACTGATAGTCTAAAAGCTAGATATAAAAGCGAAAAGAAAACATTCTATCCAAAATACATATTCACGGTAAAGACTATTCAATCACCAACTCACAATATCTGTGCCAATAATATAATCAAATGGAGGATCAACAGCTCTTATATGATCTTGGTTCCCCCAGTCCAGTTCTGCCACCTCAATGGAACCGAAAGAGGCTGAACCAATGTAAGAGAATAAGAAGTTAAGAGACAACAGAAACAACATCATTCTTGCAAAGTGCAATCAATTCCGGATTTAAAGGCCAATCGATGACTTCATACAATGCTCAAGTTAGACTAGATCAGTTTATTCCCAGATACGAACAATTTAACCAAGCTGAAGACTGGTGTTCATGCAACTAACTAGCTAATGAAGGTTGAAGTTAGAACCAGAAATTTTGTTATCAGAAGTTACATACAAGTTCTTTGGCCCTATATGTCCATCAAATGGCATATTTGAGCTACTTTAATTCTTTAACTATAAATTATTTATACTTGCTCTCAATGTTGACCAGTTCTGCCTTCAGCTAAGAAAAATGTTATTCCCTAATGCAAATTCAAAATTATATTCTTCTGATACATGATAACCATCATGTATTTATTGGCATCTTATTCTTCCTCCATTTTTTCTTCATATTTTTCAACTTCTTTTCTATAGTAGATTCTAGCTCAAGAATGTTCGCATCAGTAACCTTTTGTCCCTAAAGGAGTAAATTCTCACAGCATAGCCATTTAATCATAAACTAGATCACACTGTATTTTCTCTCAAGATAAGATATTCAAAGTGCAACTCATCTATAGACCAAAAAAAATGAATGCTGTTCCCAAAAAAGGAAAACATAGAGAACACACCATACCACATCTAATAAAATCAAAAGCAAAAGAGTCTGCACTTGAAACCTAAAAGGAAATAGAAAAAGAAGATAACACAGTTTTGGTAAAAGGACTGCATTTTAAATGTACAGATTTCATAGCTCACACAATGGTACATCCAATAAATACAAGTTATTAAGTTTGGTATCAAGGATTAAGTAGCACAGTCATACAGCATAACGCTTCTTATTGCTTTTGATACTTCTCTTCCATGGTCTGAAAAGGTTATGAATGTAATGCATGAAGTATAAATCCTTCCAGATCAGTTAACTTATTGCAATAGCAGAGAACAGACCTGAACACGAATTTCCTGTAGCTTGTGTGATCCTCGAAGTATTCCGCTCAACATTTCTCATAAGCAGGGGCAAGACTTCAACTTGGTCCGTTGATATAACATCACATCCCAGAATTGCCATGCCTACGATAACAAGTTTTAAAGCATCACCTTGAAAACATGGATTACTCTCTAAAGTACTTCAAAGTATAAATTGTGAAGGAAAAAAGAAGAGAAAAACATCAAGAGATGGATTTTAGGCAAACAATTGAAGGACTGCCTTGATTTCACTGATAATTCAATCTGTCTAGCACAACAGTCAACTAGCTCAATGAGTCGATTTTTAAAGTTAATAGGTCTAATTCTGCTCATGTTAGTCAAAGTCTATTTATGTCCTTCTTATTGTAATATGTTTTAACTTAGTTTACAGTTTTACCCCTGGTAAGTGAGGTCAGTCATTTATTAACTAAGGGTAGGCTTGTATTTTACTGTCTTTAGTAGAGTATTAGTAAGGGTTTTGTTCCTATTGCTGTAACTTTCTCTTTACACAAGAAGAGAATGACGTGAAGACCCTGTTTGGTAGGAGAGAAAGGAAGGGAAAGGAAGGGATTGCTCAATCCCTCCTTTGTTTGGTAAGCTAATTAGAAAGGAGGGAAAGTGGCAAAACATGTTTGGCAAGGAGGGGAGGGAAAGAAAAGGAAAGGAAGGGGAGGGATTGTGTAGTGTAATTTCTTTCCCTCCCAATCCCTCCCAAATCGGACGGATTGAGAGGGAAAGGAAAGGGAGTAAGTGAAAAAATAGTAACTGCCCACAATACCCCTCCCCTTTCTCTTCCCTTCCCTTTCCTTTCCTTTCCCTCCCTTTCCTCCCCTTTCTCTTCCCTTCCCTTTCCTTTCCTTTCCCTCCCTTTCCCTCCATTCCTTTCCCTCCCTTTCCCTCCTACCAAACAGGGCAGAAGAGTGCTGCTGCTGCTGATGTACTCTCATGCAGATTGAAATAACATTGAATTTTCTTGTTTTCTATGTTTGGGTTTGTTGGATTTAACATCGATAATGTGACAATGCTAATAAAGTTATTTTCATAGTGCTAAGCAATACAGGTTGGCCAATGTCACCAATGTAGGTGCATCTGAGGGTTCTAGAAAAAGTTGCACGGACCAAGTGGAAATGTGAATATTAGAGTGCAGATGCATTAGAAAACAAAAACACACCAAATCCAGCCAGTCCACAACCAGCTCCAAGTTCAACAACTCGTTTTCCTTTCAGCTTCTCAGCACAAAACTGCCCTTTCCTGCAATTCTTTTCCTGATTCAGCAAAATAATGAATTAAACTTGGGTTTCCATAAGAGTAGGGTGCATTTTAAAGTCATTTAGGGTCTTCAAATAGAAATAATGAAATGAAGGTGATTCAAACGTAGTTATAAAAGAAAATTCACCTTAGTCGATTTATGTTGCAATTCACTAAAGGTAAAATGCAACCTAGAGAATCTAAACATCCCATATCACAGAATAGAGTAGGCATGTATAGAATAAAGCAGGTGTACACATTAAGAAACACAAACATAACTTTTACTGGTGTGATAGCATTCAAAGAAAAATAATGTTTTGAGGCAATTCCATGCTTTGTGTTCCACTAGTACATTTTAGAATAGGAATCTACATCCTGACCACTGCTCAGGTTGCCACAAGATAAGGTCCTTGAAGAAGATGTTCAAAGAAGTTGAAATGAAAAATGCAAATTCATCATGTATGTCAATTAGACGTTCACAAGCATAAGCCAGAATGCAAGAGGATCATGCTCAATTATTTCATCATCAATGTCAACATATTAATTTTATATTATTACTGAACAGATTACATATTTCTAATTTTCTAATAATGCTTATCTATATTGTGAGAGCAATTTCACATATTGATGCAAATGTTTTAGAAGCATGCCCAAAGACAAATACATATTCTGTTTAAACATGATTTCAGAAAGGGAATCTACTGGAGGCCGGAGGGCCATCTGGTAGCCAGCAAGCCTTCAGTTATATTACGCAAATGACAGCAAATCTTAGATGGAATGAGCACAAGAACATGACGACAACAGCAGATTTATCATCAACTATTCATTTGAGAACTCTATTTGCTCTTTTGTTATGTCTTCATTGTAAATTTAAGATGAGCACAATGTCAAGTACATTTTGCATCTCACTGATTTTGCTAGGTAATGAGACCGTACACTTGCTGTAAACTTTTATGCTTTAACTCATAGTTTGTTCTTTTTGAAAAGCAAGCTTTGTAGAGATAGACCCCCTACTCATCACAAGGTTTACAAATGTGGAGCAAGAATTGTTGTTTATCTTCATCACAATAAATGGTACCAAATCTAGCAAAAGTAGTTGCCATATGCAGCCTTTCTCAATCAATTTACACAACTACATTCTATTACAGTTTGACAGTTCAAAGCAAGGTATTGAAGAACTACTAGCGGTCATCTTTCATTTTACTTTTGATAGTTCAATTAATGTCTTTCTCAAAGTAATTGAACTGTGTTTATTCCTATTATTATTTGAGAAAAGATGTCAACTCTGATTTAATTATTTCAATCAAATAGACATGGTTTGAATGACTCTGACAACTCTAGGTATTCCTTTTTCTACATAAAAATGTCCAAAATTTTTAGGGTTTCATTGCATTTGAATGTGACGTGTGAGTTTTAGTTAATCTTTGTTATAGCAAATGATAGCAAGGCTAGCAAAACTATATGCCATATGCAGCCTTTGCCTAATTTGATGTCCAAATTCTATTACATTTT
>JAANDH010000679.1:0-33366 GCA_011799765.1 Nymphaea thermarum | reverse complement strand
TTCAACACTCCCCCTCAAGCTGGAGCATAGATATCAACCATGCTCAGCTTGTCACAACATCTAGAAAAATCACCAATCGGAAGAGCTTTCGTAAACATATCTACTGTTTGAACTTCAGAAGCTACATGAACCGTAGACACCACACCTTCTTTTATAAGATCCCGAACATAATGACAATCCACCTCAATGTGCTTAGTTCTTTCATGAAATACTGAATTGTTTGCAATATAAGTGGCAGCCTTGTTATCACAGTACATTTTCATAGAACGAGGAACATGAATACTCATATTCGTTAGCATAGATTTAACCCACGTCATCTCAGTCGTCGTTTGAGCCATTGCTCTATATTCAGATTCTGCACTTGATCTAGAGACTACATTTTCTTTCTTGCTAAACCATGATATGAAATTACCCCCAACAAAGACACAAAAGCCAGTCGTGGACTTTCTATCATCAACAGACCCTGCATAGTCAGCATCATTGTAAGCAGCAACTTCTAGAGATTCACCTTTATTAAAGAAGAGGCCTCTGCCTGGGGATGATTTTAGGTATTTCAACACCATCAACGCCACATCCCAGTGGACTTTTCTAGGTTTTTTCATAAACTGACTTAATTTTCCAATAGCAAAGCTAATGTCTGGCCTTGTTACAGTAACATAAAGCAGTTTTCCAATGAAAGACCTGTAAGATCGGGAATCTACTGGTTCTTATTGATCATCATGAAGATGAATACGTGGATTCATAGGGAGATTAGCTGGCTTGGTCCCTAGCATCCTTGTGTCCTGCAGTAGGTCAAGGACATACTTCCTTTGAGACAATACTACACCTTCTTTGTTCTGCACAACTTCAATCCCAAGAAAATATCTCAAGTGACCAAGATCCTTCGTGGCAAAATGCTTTTGAAGGAAAGCCTTTGTAGCAGAGATTTCTTGACCACAATCACCTCTCAAGATAATGTCATCAACATATACTATCATGACAACTATACCTGTGGAGGTCATCTTGATGAATAGAGAATGATCCAAAGGAGATCGTTCAAATCCACATTGTGAAACCACCTCTGATAATTTGTGGAACCATGCCCTGGGACTTTGTTTAAGTCTGTTAGACGATACGTTGTATAGGGACCCGGGTCCATATCTGGACCCGGTCCCATGGGGCATGGGTACCGAGACTGGCTCGGTACCCTAGGCGGCACCTCCTCCCTTCTGCTGTTTATCTAGTCACTTACGTGTACCGTTGAGTTAAGTGAAAATATTTTTTCTCTCTCCTAGGGTTGCGGTGGTGCACCTAGGTTAGAGCTTCCCCGTGGTTTTTTCCTCTTTCTGAGGTTTTTCCACGTATATCGTGTATTTCTTTCTTCTTCATTCGTGTGTTGCTTGTTTCTACATGGTATCAGAGCCACGAAGGTGAGATCGTTTGTTTGTCGTTGCCGTTGCCATTGGAGTTTCTGTTCCGCCGCCGTTGGAGTTTCTGCGCCGCCACCGTCCGAGCCTTCTCTCTGCGCCGCCGTACGGCTTCCCTGCGCCACCGCTGTAGAGAGCTTCTGCGCCGCAGCCATCGCTGCCCTTTCTGCGCCGTCGCCGATCGATCTGCTCCGTCGTCGCTTGATCTGCGCCGTTGCTTCCCTGTCAGCGCCGCCGCCGTCAGACGTTCCTGTGTCGTCGCCGTTGCTGCTTTGGTCTTCGCCGCTGCTGTGGGTATTCTTTTTCTTCCTCCTTCACGCCGTCCGCTGCTCTGCCTTCTTGTTACTGCCCTGTGGTGCGTCTGTCTTGTTTCTTGTGATGGCGGAAGAGATTGCACCTAAAAATGATGTGGTCCTTGACGCGGGCATCGCTCCCAAGAGCGAGAACTTGCCGGTCCAGGTCACACCTATTCGTCTCACTAAAGATAACTATCTCTCCTGGTCCGCGGCCCTCGAGATTGGGATAACGAGTTGTGGTCGTCTCCCCTATATCACCGGCGACAAGCCTGCGCCTAGCAAAACCGACCCTCAATGGGCGAACTGGGCATTGGAGGACATTCAGGTGAAAGTGTGGATTATCAGCTCGGTGTCTGCTGATATTCAGCCTCTTATTCTACGGAACCCTACTTCGTTTGAGATGTGGAATGTTCTTGCGAGGATGTATGGTCGCAAGAAAAGGGTTTTGCGTATGTACCAGATCAAACGCAGTATCTATGCCCTGAAACAGGGTGACTTGTCCGTTGCCTCCTTCTATGCAGCCTTGAAGACTAAGTGGGAGGAACTTGATTATCATGTGGAAGATAACTGGGACTGTGGTTTTGATCATGCCCGACACTGGGAAAAGGAATGGATGGACCGTACCTTCCTTTTCCTTGGAGGCTTGCGTGATGAATTTGAATCCATTCGAGGTCAAATTCTTAACTGTGATGAAATTCCGGGAATAGAAGATGTTTATGCACGTGTGGAATCCAAAGAACAAAGGCGCCAAGTTATGCAGATTGATCCCAGTCGTGCGAGTGGACCCTCAGCCTTTGTTAGCCGCTCTTCCGTGTCCGGCCAGCGCCCTGCTAGGCGATGTACTCATTGTAACAAGCCTGGGCACTCTGTTGACTTTTGTTGGGATCTTCATCCCGAGAAGAGGCTTGTTCGTGGACGCCCTCCGTCTAGTCGGCGTGGCCCTCTTGTGCAGAACTCAAATCCAGGTGGATCGTCAAGTGGTGATAAATCGAGGCTTTCTCAGGATCAAATCAAGGAACTACAAGCTTATATTGGTCGTCTTTCTACTACTTCAGAGGATTCATCTACCTCAGATGGAGCTAAGTTAGCTCAGGCTCTTGTTGCTACGAGTGATAAAGGTAATCCCTCTCTTGATAACTGGATTGTTGACAGTGGGGCGACTCATCATATGACCGGGGACCCAAAAATGTTTCAAGATTATAAGTTGACCTCTGGGCAGCAGCGTGTCTCCATGGCTGATGGTTCGTCTATTTCTGTGGCTGGAAAAGGAAGTTTATCTTTACTGAATAAATATTGTCTTCATAATGCCTTGCATGTTCCCAACATTCCTGTAAATTTACTATCTGTCAGCAGTATCACTAAAGAGCTAAATTGCAATCTAATATTCTCTGCTGATCGCTGTTTTCTACAGGACTTGGGGACGGGGCAGAAGATTGGGATTGGTTTGGCTATTGATGGCCTTTACAAAATGCCAGTACAGGTTGCTTCTGCTTTGATTTCAGCCACCAGTGGGAAGTTATCTGACGTGGAGGACAGATCCTTGGTTATGCGTTGGCACGAGAGACTTGGTCATCTCCCTTTTCCGTTGATTAAAAAGTTGTTTCCTAGGATGTTTCAGTCTGTTTCTTTGGACACCTTCGCCTGTGAAGTGTGTCAGTTGTCTAGTACCCTATTTCATTCAATAAAACCAGCCGTCCGTTTGCTTTGGTTCACTCTGATGTTTGGGGTCCTTCGGGAGTACCCACTTGTCGTGGTTTCCACTACTTTATGACTCTTATTGATGACTATTCCCGATGTACGTTCGTGTATTTGTTGAAAGAACGTAGTGAAGTTCCCGGCATTGTCAAAAACTTCGTTGCATTTGTTGAAACCCAATTCCAGACCTCTGTTCAGGCTTTTCGTACTGACAATGCCCGAGAGTATGTCTCTCAAACCCTTGATGACTTCTTACGAAGCAAGGGTATTATACATGAAACATCCTGTAGCTACACACCACCTCAGAATGGCGTTGCTGAAAGGAAGAACCGCCATTTGTTAAATGTCACCCGGGCAATTATGTTTCAACGTTATGTCTCTAAGCGGTACTGGGGTGATGCACTTCTCACTAGTGCTCACCTTATTAACCGTATGCCTACTCGCTTGTTAAATGGACATTCTCCCTATTCTGTTTTGTAGCCTACTCAAAATCCCTGGCCTTTGACCCCTCGAGTGTTTGGGTGTGTTTGTTTTGTCCATGATTATAGTCTCACCCTCAAGAAACTCGATCCTCGGTCCATCAAAGCGGTCTTCTTAGGGTATTCCTCCACCCAGAAGGGGTACAAGTGTGTCGATCCTAGCACTTCCAGAGTCTATGTCTCTCGGGATGTTACCTTTCATGAACATGAGGCTTACTTCCCTGCAAATCCTCTTCAGGGGGAGTGTCTAGGTGAGAGAGTGGAAGAGTATTCTCAGCATCAATTGATTCAGTTCACAGATTTCTTGGAGTACACGGCCAACTCTCCGAGTGTGGTAGATACAGTTAGTGAAGGCAGAGACAGTCAGATGGAAAGGGATACAGTTAGTGAGGGTAGAGACAGTCAGATGGAAGGGGAGCCTGTGGAAGAACAGTCCCGTGGTCACTTGTTTGGTCAGGTTTACAATAGAAAGAAGAAGGATGTGTTGGAAGTTGTTGATGTTACCAATCCCAATCTTGTGAGCTCCCCGGATGATCCAAGTCCAATGAGTGATGATCTTCCCATAGCCCTGTGCAAAGGCACCAGGTCATGTACCTCTCCTCCCATTCAGAAATTTGTTTCATATGCTAAACTCAGTAGTGACTACAAATGCTTTATTACATCCTTGTCTAAGTCTGTGGTTCCCAGGTGTGTTGAAGATGCTAGAGAGGATCCCAAGTGGCTGCAGGCTATGACAGAGGAGATGGATGCCTTGGCCAAGAATGGCATGTGGGAAGTTGTTGATATTCCCAAGGGGACTCATTTAGTCGGCTCCAAGTGGGTGTTCAATGTGAAGTACAAGTCTGACGGTACTGTGGAAATGTATAAGGCTCGCCTTGTTGCTAAGGGGTTCAGCCAAAAGTATGGTATTGATTACCTTGAAACTTTTGCCCCGGTTGCCAAATTGAAGACTGTGAGAGTCATCTTAGCCCTCGCTGTGCAGAAGAAGTGGAGGATGAATCAACTTGATGTCAAGAATGCCTTCTTGAATGGTCACCTTGAGGAAGAAGTCTACATGAGTATGCCGCCTGGTTATGTTCAGGAAGGGAAATGTTGTTGTTTCAAGAAAGCGTTGGATGGCCTCAAGCAGTCACCTAGAGCTTGGTTTGAAAGGCTAAGAGTGGTTATGAAGAAAAATGGGTACAAACAGGGAAATGATGATCATACTCTTTTCATCAAGCAGAGGAATGGTCTGGTGAGTCTCCTTCTTGTCTATGTTGATGACATGATCGTTATAGGTGATGATGAAGAAGAGAAAAGAAAGATGAAAGACACACTAGCTACTGAATTCGACCTTAAAGACCTTGGCAAATTAAGGTATTTTTTGGGAATTGAGATTGCGCGTTCTGAGACGGGACTTGTCATGAGCCAAAGGAAATACACCTTGGACCTTCTGAAAGAGACAGGTAAACTGGGATGCAGGCCCTTTCTTATTCCCATGGAGTCCGGCACAAGAATCAGTATCAAGATTGGGAATATCTTGGATGATGAAGGAAAAGAGATATATCAGCGTCTGGTTGGTAAACTCATTTATCTCACTCTTACTCGCCCGGATATTACGTATGCTGTGGGTGTGTTGAGTCAGTTCATGCATGCCCCTACTGACTGTCATTGGAAAAGTGCTGAAAGAGTCTTGGGGTATTTGAAGAATGACCCAGGGAAAGGGCTTTTGTACACTCGTCAAGATCAACTCAGCATTGAAGGGTACTCTGACGCCGACTGGGCAGGGTGCACTGATACTAGGAGATCTACCACAGGTTACTGCATCTTTCTTGGAGGTAACTTGGTGGTATGGAGAAATAAAAGACAAGATGTTTGTTCCAGGTCCAGTGCTGAGGCAGAATACAGGGCAGTTGCCATGGGAATCACAGAGATGTTATGACTTAAAATCATTTTAGAAGACATTGGGATTAAAATGGAAGAGAAGATGAGGATGTTTTGCGACAACAAGTCTGCTATCAATTTGGCAAACAATCCAGTCATGCACGACATAACTAAACATGTGGAGATCGATCGTCACTTCATACGGGAACGCATAGATTCTAAGGAGTTGATCCTGCCCTACATGAAGTCTGAAGATCAAGTTGCTGATGTCTTGACTAAGTCTTTATGTACATCTCAATTTGAGAAGAATGTTGGCAAGCTTGGCATGTTTGACATGTATGCCAAGCTTGAGGGGGAGTGTTAGACGATATGTTGTATAGGGACCCGGGTCCATATCTGGACCCGGTCCCATGGGGCACGGGTACCGAGGCTGGCTCGGTACCCTAGGCGGCACCTCCTCCCTTCTGCTGTTTATCTAGTCACTTATGTGTACCGTTGAGTTAAGTGAAAATATTTTTTCTCTCTCCTAGGGTTGCGGTGGTGCACCTAGGTTAGAGCTTCCCCGTGGTTTTTTCCTCTTTCTGAGGTTTTTCCACGTATATCGTGTGTTTCTTTCTTCTCCCTTCGTGTGTTGCTTGTTTCTACAAAGTCCATAGATAGTCTTTCAGCCGACACTTTACTACACTCCCCCTGTTGCTCGAACCCTGGGGGTTGCTGCATATATACAGTCTCCTCAAGATCATCATACAGAAAGACATTCTTCAGATCAAGCTGATACATAGGCCAATCAGAGTGTACCACAACAGAAATAATGAGGCGAATAGTGCCCAACCTAGCCACTAGAGAGAACGTTTCAAAGAAGTCAACTCTGTATGTCTGAGTGTAACCTTTAGCCACTAATCGAGCCTTGTATCGCTCTAATGACCCATCTGAATGATACTTGACTGTAAATACCCATTTGAAGCCAACAATGTCACAATCTTCAGGTGGATCAACCAATTCCCAGGTACCACGCTGTACAAGAGCATCCATCTCATCTTGCATAGTTGTTCGCCATTTACAGTCTAGTAAGGCCTGTTGATGACAAGTTGGTACAGTATGAACTGACATAGCCTTAAGAAACTATTGTAAGTTATCATCAAGATGGGCAGTTGAAACAAAGTGAGAGATAGGATACATCGTACACTGTCTCTTGCCTTTACGCAGGGCTATAGGCAAGTCATCTGAAGGAACAACATCAAGTATACTTACTTCAATGAAGCTCACATCCTGAGAAGAGTCTGATGGTCGGCCATAAGAAGGGTCCTGTCGCCTAGTGTAGACCAATGGAAGATCCTAAAACCTATTCATAGTTAGAGTAGGAGATGGAAAAGATTGCAACGGGACAGGAAGAATAAGTAAAAGGATAGGACATGGCATCTCAGATGACACAGAAGTAGGACTAAAGTAAGACTGAGACTCGAAAAAAGTGACATCCGCACTGATATACTCTTTGTGAGTTACCGGATCAAAGCACTTGTACCCTTTTTGGTTTCGAGGATAGCCAATGAACACACACTTAATGACTTGAGCAGCAAGTTTATCACATTTAGGCCCAAGGATGTGAACAAAACAGGTACAACAAAAAACTTTTGGTGCAACGGAAAATAAGCTTCGATTGGGATAAACAAGTTTAATCAGTATTTTGTTGTCAATGAAGGATGATGGCAAACGATTGGCCAGGTAACAAGCCATGAGTATGGCATCACCCCATAAGTATGCAGGTACATGATTATGAAGCATTATGGTACGAGCAACAGTTAGAAGTTGCCTATGTTTTCGTTCGGCAACTCCATTCTGTTGTGAGGTATGAGGACATGTAAATTGGGGAGAGATATCATTTTCAGCATAAAACGACATTAAGATAGAAGATTTGAACTCAAGAGCATTATCAATGCAAATACACTTAACCACAGAACCAAATTGAGTCTTTATTTCAATAATCAAGTTTTTGAGAATACAAATTACTTGAGACCTTTCCTTCAAAAGGAATACCCAACTGACTCTAGAATAATCATCAACAACAACAAGAAAGTACCTAAACTTAGCTCGGCCAACAACTCTGCTAGGCCCCCCCACACATTAACATGAAGAAGATCAAATAACCCTTGACTTGAATGACTAAGACTCGAAGGAAAACTACTACGTGTGTGTTTGCCAAGTTGACAAGCCTCTGGAACTGAAAGATTAGGTAGGAGAGAACGGAGCTTGGGTGCTGAAGGATGACCAAGCCGGAGATGCCACTAGAAGAATGTAGGTTCTGATGTAGAAGAGGTAGCAGCAAGACCCATAGGAGCCGAAAGGATGTAGACGCCCCCTTTTTCATAGCCACCACCAATCGTCTTCCCAGTTTGCAAGCCCTGAAATGAGCATGAACCAAGGTAAAAAATAATGCGATAGTGTAAATCAGTAGTCAACTGTTTGACAGAGAGCAAATGAGATGGAAATTCATGAGCATATAAAACATGTGGAATAGTCATAGACTGAGAAAACTTCACATTTCCATAACCCAATATGAGTGACATTCTACCATCTGCAATTTTAACATGACGTGGCTAGGAAAATCTATGCAAAGTAGTGAAAGATCCAGGTCGACTGCAGAAATGTCACGATGCTCCTGAATCAATAATCCACGAAGTACCTGAGTCAGACGTGGAAGGACCCGCTGAGAAGGCTTGATCAGTCAAAGCTGTGGAAGCTGAAGCCTGTGAGGCTTTGTGTGCTAAAAATTGCTCATACTTAACTCTGTCAATGCTAATTGTAACTGTCTCTGGTGCTATACTAGACGAAGAGTCCTCCACTGTAGGAGTAGCAACCTGTGCAGAGCCCATGGAAGAGTGAGTAGGACTCTTGCCCTGTTTGGTGACCATATTTCTTACTTGCGACAAAGAGGATGGACGACCATGTTTATCCTAACAGCGATCCTCCAAGTGTCCAATCTTTCCACAATAGGTGCATTGAGACCTCCCATGGCCCCCAATTCCACGACCTATACCTCTTCCTCTGGCACTATAGGTGGTGCCATGACCACGACCACCCATCACAGCAAGAGCAGAAGCTGGCGTCACACCAGCTAATTGAGACAAGCTAATAGCCAGACGACTAAGTCTGTTGTATGCATTAGAGAGATCACGAATTTCACTTCCAGTGAGCATTTGATCCTTAGCAACAGCATACTCAGGAGAGAGACCAGCAAGAAATTTTGCAACCATAGTAGGTTCAAAGTGTGACTTATAACAAGATTTGCACGGAAGGCGCAATAATTTCAGACGTTCATAGATAGCTTTAACTGTTGCAAAGTATTGTGATAAGTTCTGATTTCCCTGTCGGAGGTTGTGCAACTCTTCTTCAACTTGAAGGATTTTACTCACATTCTTATCTTGTGAATATGTCTGCCTAAAAAATTCTCACATCTCATTCGCAGTAGTATAGTAAGTAATAGTAGAAGCAATTTGTGGTTGGACGCTATTCATAATCCAAAACATAACCATGTTGTCGTCCTCTTCCCAGGTCATGTACTTCCTGACTTGACAATAGGCTCATCCTCTTCAATTATGTGTCTTTTTTGATGTCCTTTGACTGACAACATAAAGGACCTAGACCGCAGTTCATAGTTGTGTCCATCTAATTTAACCGTAGATCCATAGGAGAAGGGATTTCCAGCTCCTTTATGATCATTGCCACCCTCTGATTTGTGGTTCTCAACCATAATGAATCACAACAGGAAATTAAGAATGAGAATACCAAGATAAAATAATATGCAGCAACTTCACACAGACGTCAGGAACCAAACCAAGAAACGTGCACAAGCCTCTTTCACAACCCCGAACAACAAGAAAAAAGGGAAAACCTTGCTGAAAATATTTTGCTGAAAGCACAACCTTACAAACGAAGTTTGCCGCTGCCTCTTCTATTCCCAACCTCAACTCTCAAACAACAAGTCCACATCTTGCGTAGATAAGTTCTGAATATATTCTGCTCCACCCGAACCTCTGATCATGCCTTAAACAACAGCCACAAACAGCAGATCAACTTTGCTTCAATACTCTAAACAGCATCCATGAACAACACATAAAATCTTCTCCACACACTCCACTTGAGGATCTGATCACGCCTTCCACATAGGCGAGATCGGGTTGTCCTCCATGCAGCAAGAAAGACGAGAGAAATCAGTGATCACGCCAGCAGCAACCTAAGATGATCACGTGAGCAGCAGCCTGAGAAGATCACGCCAGCAGCGGCTTTGATACCATGTTGCGTAATGGAGAAGGGGGAGAACGAGAGAGAGAGAGAGAGAAAGAGACAAAAAAGACTTAATTCATATCGTGCTCTAATCTCTACTTAAAGAGAGATTAGGGCATGGCTGTGACTGTTACAAAAGTAAGACAAATAAAATAGTAAAAAGACAAAATGAAATTCTAACTTTTAAATAATCAAATGACTACCACACTTAAAGACAAACTTTCTAATTTCAACAAGAAGAATGGTCAGCATTGAGGATGTCTATTCTCAGAATGAGGCTAAAGAGCAATGACGTCTTGTTATGATAGGAAAAGAGGGGGCTCGTTCTCCAAGAAGTGAGCAGTTCGTTCTTGTTAATCGACCTCCTATGGGGGATCCCCGACCCTCTTGGAAGTGTACTCATTGCAAGAAATTTGGTCACATTATTGAGTTTTGCTGGGATCTTCATCCTAAGAAGAAAAATAGTCATGGAAGAGCTTATAGTCGGACTATCTCTGATATTACAAATCCAGCTAAAGAAAACCAACAATCTCTGGCGACCAGATTCGTGAGCTTCACGCATAGTTGAGCTGCATTGATACTAGTCAGGTTGAGTCATCAGATGATGTGAAAGTCAATCGCGTCCTTTAATCTCTAGTGAAAAAGGTAATTCTTATGTGGGAGCGTGGATTGTTGATAGTGGTGCTACGCACCACATGACCGAAAACCCTAAGGTTTTCATGAATATAAACTTTATTCTGGGAAGGAACGGGTTTCTCTTGCCGATAGTTCATCTATCTCCGTAGTCGAGAGAGGGAGTTATGTTAAACAAGTTTTTGGTTTATAATGCCTTACATTGATGTTCCTCACATTCCCTTAAACTTCTTGTCTAGCAAGATTACGAAAGACCTGAATTGCAAACTTGTTTTTTGTGCTAATAATTGTGTGTTGCAGGACTTGGTGATGGAGAAGAGGATTGGGATTGGTTTGGCTTCTGAAGGTCTATATCGATTACCATGTGTGTTGCTACAACTCTTGTGACGGCGGATAACAAGATGAAGAAGAGTAGAGAGGACTTCTTTCAGCTTGTCTTGCGATGGCATGAGAGACTTAGACATCTTCCATTTGAAGCGCTTTGTCAGTTGGCTAAACATGTTAGGGCTTCGTACCATGTTTCTACAAGTCGTTCTAATAAAGTATTTGCTTTCATCTATTCGGATGTGTGGGGGCCTTGAGGAAAGTCCCTCTTGTCATGGTTTTCAGTACTTTATTATATTTACAGATGATTGCTCTCGTAACACCTTTGTGTACTTGTTGAAGGACTGTAGTGCAGTGCCCAATGTCATTGAGACCTTCATCATCCTTGTGAAAACTCAATTTAGAGCTTCTGTTCAGACCTTCGGCTCTGCCAATGCACATGAGTATACGTGTCATTCCGTCAACAGTTTCTTTCGGCAAAGGGGGATTGTTCATGAGACATCCTGTAGTTATACTCATCCTCAAAATGGGGTTGTTGAACGAAAGAATCGTCAGTTGCTAAATGTCACTAGGACTCTCTTGTTACAACGACATCTTCCAAAGAAATGTTGGGGGGTTGTTGCACTAACCAGTGCGTATTTAATTAACTGTATGCCTAGTTGTGTGCTGAATGGACGTATGCTTCATTCTGTGTTAGCAGGGAGTTATGAACCCATTTCCTTTCCACCTTGGGTTTTTGGTTGTGCCTGTTTTATTCACATCACAATCCCAATATCAAAAAACTTGACCCCAGGTCGATTAAGGGCATGTTTCTTGATTATTCTCCTACTCAAAAAGGATATAAGAATCTAGACCATTCCAGTGGTCGTGTATATGTAACCAAAGATGTCTCATTTATAAAACATGTTTCCTATTTTGGTGAGAATTCTCTTTAGGGGGAGGGTTCACAAGAAGGAAAGAATATTCTTCAAATCAAGAGATTCAGTTTATTGACTTTCTGGAGTACAAACAAAAATTTACAAACTTTTTGGAGCACAAAAAGGATGATGATTGCTCAATTGGAAATGAGGATGAATGAATTTCACCACTTGTTTGGGCAGGTTTATGCCAAGAAAAGATCAATTGCAACAGAGCTAGCAGGTGAGTTGGCTGGTGATATTGATCCCAATCCAAATCCTACACCTTCCCTGTATAACAACCTGACTCACTCCTGGGCTCGGGCCTCTGGTTCGACGGATCCCAAACCGCCCCCTAGCAGTTTCGGCTCCAACCCTAAAAAGGTTAGGAACCAGGACAATCATTTATGGTAGTGACCTCCTTTATAAGCCCTTGAAGATTCCTCACAATCTTCAATACAAGACTAACATTTTGGGGCGATACAATCCACTCCCCTTAAGGCATACGCGTCCATGCGTGTGGGACCCCAGGTCCGAGGCTTGTTGGCAGGAAGTTTTGCTCAAGTTTGACTTTGCTTTGGAATAGCAACCACATGGATAGAGACCTCAGCAGTGCAACTGGAGGGCTCTCTTCTTAATTGCATAATCAAAGAAATGAATCAACACTCAATGGGTCAACACCTCATGTCAGTAGCAAAATCAGGGAAGACTCAAGGTCTGACAAAAGAAGAATGTGCCCGTGTGTTGTAATAGGATAATCTTTGCGAAGAACTGCTTAAAAGTGCCATGACACTTTTAGGGTAAGGAAAGCAATTTTGAGGGGCAGATGCAAACATGTCTCATTTGCGGCCAAGAACATGGAACTAATGAAAAGACAACTGATCTTGCATCTTTGACCATTCTATAACATCTCTGAGAAAGCATCTTTATGGGCTTTATTAATAGTTTATTGAAGGCAGACAGATGGTTTCAACACAATTTTGGTGGTAGTTATAATTCCTTAAATATGTCGAGGTCTTATTGATGGGGGTGCACCCATCCTTACCAACTCCTGTATATTTCCATCTTCCAAAGACTGCCTTAAAAGAAAACAATAGAATTGTTTGTCAACTGCACTGTGACGCACTGGGGAGTTCCAAATAGTTCATGATTCCGATGCTCATTTCATGCAACAGATCTGGTGTGAAGTGTTTCAACTACTTGGATTTGATTTACTTTTCTCAACAAATTGTCATCTACAGATGGACTAGTAACCGGAGTGCATGAACAACTAGCTACAGTAATTTTTAAGGCACTTTGTAAGTGCTAATCTTAAAGACTTGGTGAAACTCCTATATGTAAACCAATTCTGCTGCAATTTATAGAAGAGTAAATCTTCAAGTCATAAACCCTTTGAACAAGCCACATGACAACAACCATTTATCACGACATCCTCTTGTTGCACAAAAATTGTTCATCCATCGTCTATTAGTTTGTGCAAGACTGACTCAAACAAATAAATCTGGTGCAGACGATTTTGAATAAGGCAACTAAGATAATGAAGAAATGGGTGGACAAGCACCAAGTTCAACATTGAGGATCAAGTATTGGTAAAACTCTACCGAAGTCAACCTTACTAACTACTTACTATAAGCACATAATCCACAAATGACACTGCACATAGATAAGCTAATACAGAGAACCATTCACTGTGATCAAAAGGTCCGCAACTTGGCCTACGAGATTGTTCTCCTACTAGTCTTTAAGGTGCATCTGATAATTCAAGTTATTCTATGCAAATGAAGAAGACCTTGTCAAAGTGTGTCTTGACATGCTCTGATCCTACAAAGGGCTCTATTGATGAAATGTGCTGATTGCAGTATGAGGGATTGAAATTTGTTTCCAATCCTGTAGCCTCAAGTTTTCTCTATATTCCATTTTGTCTTCCTTTCAAACATCCACGCTTCCTGCAAGTTGAGTAATTGAAAGACTTTCATGATATAGGAGGACCGTTACATTGCAAAGACCTGTGACAGAGGGACCACTCATTTCCTAAAGGATCTGATAAGGCGCAGAGAGAGAAATAAGGAGAGAGCATGCCCAAACAACTAGATATCTTAGCAAGTGCCCTGATGACAACCACTAACATGTGTGAAAATAAATATCTTGAAAATAAGAACACATAAGCACCAAAGATCATTCAGTTTTATCAGGTTAGATAAACCATAGTGTCTAGAATTCTGTTCATCTCCCAAGCAAAAAATTTTTATCTGGTCGACTTCACATTTCATTCTTGTAAGCACAACATTGAGAAATTGTAAGATGTGTAGTGGTGGAAAAAAAAAAATGATCACCACTTGTTACATAAAAACCAAAGATCTTACCAAGAATTTAACGAATACCATGGAGGCATCCCACAAAGTAGTCCCCAAATGCTTTGAATTTGGATCCTATTACAGGGGAAAGATTAATTTTGTGCTCATTACAAAAGATTGGTGAAGAAAAATACGATGAATCTAAATATTGAAGCATGTAATTTCTTTCATATTCTAACAATCATATACATGAATCAAGAACATTAAAGGAACAAAAAGAACTGAACACAATAATGCCAAGAAATACCTGAGAGAAAAGAAGACTTTGGCCCATAACATCGAAACTAATTGCAGAAGTACTTGGAGAGTTTAACCTATACAAGAAACAGGCTCGTTGAGAAGACAAATAACCATATCCCAACATCGAAGATTTATAGCGATCAAAACTAAAAAAGAAATAAGAGAACAGAGAAAAATGAAAATATTGACATTCGGCAGAAGTTGCTCGTTCCACATGATTAAGAGCCACAATTAGACAAGCAAAATTACAAAAAAACAACCTATTTTCACATTGCAGTGCAAGACGGAGTACTAAACCTTCTTATCTGCCATTTGGGACATACTAAAATTGGAGTTATAGAGGACACGCTTCCACTGCGCTGTACGATATAGCTACAACCATTGTACGTAACCTACACTATTGTATAGGAAAATTAATATCTGAATGTACGACAATAAGATGATAAAAAGCTTATGTCAAGCATGTCATATGACTGTGACAATGAATGCATCTTCAGATTATACAAGCACTATCAATGCTCTATGGATTGCAGGATGTCTTCTGTCTGACATTTGATACGTAAGCCTGCTCGTAAGCCTGCTGTATGAACCTGCTTCAGTTACCCGCCATCAATAGTTAACATTTTGCACCATATTCTGCTGCCCTAACTAATTATAAATGAGAGTCCAATATAAAGACGAGATAAGCCGGCACAGCAAAAGAGTGAGAGAAAGATCCAAGTTTATGGTAAATAAAATACTCTGTAAAAAGTCGGTGGGCAGCATTCATGTGCAGGGAACGGGGCTACGGTTATTTTTTCACACGTTCCTTGTTACTCTATGTTTTGCCATCGTTACCCGGTTTACCAGTCTAGAATACAAACATTTTCTTTAAAGAACAGCATGCGTTGTCAAAAGGAAGATAAAAATGCATCTAACAGGACCAAGTTTTTTAAAATCTAATGCAGATTGGCGAGAGGTTTAGAATCGCTAGACCAACATGAGAGAGAAAGAGATAGAGAGGGAGAAAGAGAGAAACACCTGTCGTCTTGCATCTTGGTTGTCCAAGTGACGAGGCGCTATTCACTTGTTCCTGATTCAGCCCGCCCTTTCCTCACTGATTGGCTGACCGTGGGGAGAGGACGGCCACTTTGTATTAACTGGTAGCAAGGTCTTCTTCATGCTAAAGCCGGATTGCTAGGTCCATGTTTGCATGAGAATTCGAAAGCCCAAAAAATGTTCTGCGAAAATTGGTAGTTCCCTAACTCGAACGGCCACTTACCCATTTCTTTTCCATAACGACTAACGAGGTCCGATGGTTGTAGTTGCGACCAATTCGTACTAAACTTCCGACGAAAGTGGGCTGGGGTGGTCCCCTTCCATTCAAGAAAAAATAAAGAATAATATGTAAAAATAAAGGATTATATGTACAAAACAAAGTCGACCAAAATGTTAACCATCGAAAGATAAACTTGTTTACATACACTATCATGGTAAAAACCATTGAAGACCATGAAGCCATGATTTCCACAGCACGTCGTTAGTTCTTAGCCAAACTCGGTTAGCACAATCAAGAACATACTTATATATCAGTTTCAACAAAACCACCGGATCGACTTCTCCATTATACGAAACAACGCCAGAACAAAAAATAGCTTGATGTCGTTTTTGCAGAGGCGACTTCCATCAGATATCCTTCCAAACTATCAGTATGCCAGAAGGGACTGAACACTCCTATCAACAACTATAGTTGAATTGCCTTAAGCATCTGATCTTTCCAATGATGTTTCAAAACATTTTCAGAATATGCCCACCAAACTTCCAGCTTGGCTTCAAAAACATCTTTATAAGTTTTTTCATGGGAGTACAAATTCCCAAATCCCCATATTTTCCACCATGATGCTGAAACAAATCGTCCAACAAACTTTAAACTCTTTACTCGAGAATCTCCTACCATGCCACCATAAAAACATGGAGCAGAAGATTTCTCTGGGTTCAAAGAAGATCCCAAATTTGGAAGCAACATCAAGATCATCAAGGAACAACGACATGTAAACAGAACATGATGTTGATCTTCAATAGCTTGCTGACACAGCATGTACTAAGAAACCAAGGAAACCCTAGTCTTTGCAATTTGGAATCAGTGAGCAATCTGCCATAGCTAGCAATATACACAAACCAAACACATTCTCAAAATAGATTTGCTGTCCTACACCCACTTACTTTATTTCATAACAATACCCTTTAGCTCTGATATGCTCCCATATTCGACGTCCGATAGAGATTGGCTGACGTGAGTGCTTCCAACATAGTAAATCAGATCCTTCCCACAATCTGATTATTGCCCCCATTAGCATCCTATTATCATCAACTGCATATTTAGCCAAGGGCTTACTTACCTAGAGGCATGACTCTTGATCCATTTCTAACATCTCGTTTATAAGAAGAAAGTTGATGATTCTCCCATTCTTCCAAGGGTTTGACCATAATCTAGCCATCTCTCTATTCCTGAGCTCCCAACAAATGTCATGTCTAACTCTCTTCCAAGCTTGGAAAATGTCTTTCCATAGTGGAGAATGACTTCTGCTATTTAGGTCACCCCAAGCCCTTTCTTGCCAAAATATTTTAGTCTATAGACCTTGGCCCAAATACCATGATCCATGATTACAAGGCATCCCATAAAAATGAGAGAAGATATATTGATCTCCCCTGGTCCCTTTAGTCCTACTCCACTTTCAATAATAGGTAATGTAAAAGCTTTGGCTGATAAGAGATGCGTTTTCCTTGAAATGTCTGAGTCTTTCCATGGAAATTGAATCGTCACATCTTCAATTTTCTTAAGCACTGCTGCTAGGCATTTAAGAACCATAAACTAATAGTTAGAGATGCCAGCGAAGTACGAATTTGATAGGACAAAGTTTTCCAGCATATGACAAGATCCTGCTCTCCCACTGGCTCGGTCTGTTTTGCATCTTAATAACAACACAATCCCAGTCAGCAGCAGTTAGGCGACATGGGGATAGAGATAACCCAAGATACTTAGTTGGAAAGGTACCTATCATCCAACCACATTGTTCATTGATAGTAGTAATGTCGCTATTTGACATAGCCAAGTTGAAAAAAATGGATTTCAAAACATTAAATTTCATCATAGCAGAGTTCTAAAATTCCTTAAGAATCTCAACAAAGTAGACAAAGAGCGAGGGGAAGCCTTAAGATAAAAAAACATATCATCCACATACAAAGTTGTAAACACGCCATCTACTTTTCGCCCAATATTCAAAACATAAATTTTCTGCCTCATTATAGCTGCCAGCCAATATATCCACACTAACTAACATATATGATTTTTCGTCAAACTAAGGATCATGTGCCAGACACAAGAACTATACTGGAAATCCTATTTTTCTTGCATCAATCGAAGTTTGATTCAAAATCAGAGAGAAGAGAGTTACATCATAAACCCATGATATCAAATTTCGAGGATCTTAAATCAAAGTAGATCAAAAGTCATGAATCGCCAACGAAGACAGCCTTGAATATATTACGGAAGACAGCAACGGGTGTTGGTCTGTTTTACATGCAGCGACAACCGTTTTTTAAAGATATCGATACCTTAAGTGGGAGAAAAGGTCAAAGAAATCCCTCTCGCGGACTGCCAGGGACTTCCACTAGGGACTAAATACGCATGGGTGTTCTTCAAATTGCAAAGGCAAGTGGTACTGCCAAATATGTTGACGTACAGCAAGATCATGTGCCACTGTTTCATCATCTGCTAATCTCACAGACCACAACAATTAATTCTTTTTGTCAACTGAGAATCCCAACCTTCAACTGTAAGTATTGCCCGAACGTCCGAGTGATGGCGCGCCGCTGGATGTTGAATCCAACTCTCACAAATTCCTAAGATGCCTAACTGTTTTCTTTTAGCTGTGGGAGGATAAGGGGGGATTACTGTTTTTTTCGCATGCTTAGATGGTTGTCATTTTGCGTGTAATATCTTGCAATCTAGGAAAATTTTAACTTATTTCGACAGCCATCTTTTCAGAAAACTTGGTTTTGAAGTGCACACGCAGCCTAAATCAAAAGACAATGAAAAGATTGACGGAAAAGAAAAACCAGTTTTTGTATTAGGTGTTCTGGTTATTCACTCTCCTTTTGAAAACCAGGTTTGTCAAGACTGAATTTTCCAGAAGGCTGAAACCCAGTTTTGACGTCACCCGAACGCCGTTGTGAAGTCGAAGTCATTTTGCCTCCAAAACGGCTTTTGGAGTGCCATCCACATGCCCCATGAGAAAATGGAACAAAATTCAGGCTTTAGATGGGATTTGCCATTCAAAAAGGCATCTACAGGTTATCAGATACGACTAACAGTGAAAAAATGAACATACAAATTCAAAAGTGAGTTTATTTGACTTGACAGAGAACTCCAACCTTGAGAAATAGACGATAATGAACAATATATATTATCGGTACAAAAGAACCTTAATTTCTGTACACCAGTTGGCGCGAAGCCAAAGAGGCTTTGACGTCTCAGTTGTGCGAAACTGCTGTTTGTCACCTCTGTCCCAGTTGATGTCCCAACATCAGCTTCCAAGGAAAGCGTTAGACAGCAGAGAAAGTCACGTCTCAACCAGGGGCTTCAGGCCTCAACCATGGCTTTCATAGGCATCTGGCTCGTTGCACCTGCAGCGTCATTCCAGTACCATGAGGCAACTTTCCAAAAGAGACCTACCGTAGAAAGCAAAATATTTTGGAAGTAATTAAACATGAAGTAAATAGAAAGATGACACAAGATGGCAAGTCGCCATTTACTGAATGGTGAATTTAAACCTGAACTACATCAATTACCAAATGCAAACAACAAAATGTCTGAAAGTGTCTTGAAGTCTAGTACAAGCAATTTCAAGAACAGCTATTTTGTCCTCCCAAATTTGCAACGACTTGACGAGACAGACAAATTCTAGCATTCTGAAGATAGGCCCTGGGTGGTCACAGTTGCCTTCCTCGAAGTATACATGTGATTAGCCAGAATATCATAATGCCTCTATCCTTGTGCAAAAAATAACACCAACCTTCCACAGTTCAGAGCTTACAAAACCAAGTTGCTTTTTTTTTTTGTTCCAAGCCTGTATACGTCTGCATCTCTACATTTGGTTAATGTGAGCTGCATGTGGAGCATGCTCTGCTATTTAACATGCCAGAACCATTACTCGCTTAAGCTTTGATCTCCATCACACAAAACTTTTGCAGCCGAGCTAACGAGATGTCCTTGTCAGCATATAGAGAAAGCTAAAGCACATGGTAGGTACCTTTATTTGTCTAACACATTAAACCAGTTGATATGACCATAATTAGAATTCATGAAAGGCAGTAGGATCAATAAAAAAGGGTAGGCATCAAATTGGGCAGTTTGCCAGGACCCAACAAACTGGAGCATGTCAGGTGGTTCTAGAACATGAAAAGTCAAAATGTACACAACACCACTCGAGTGTGGCTCGGTAAACTATATCTTACATAGATGCATACTCAAGACAACCCACTCAACCAAATAACAGCGGGATACCTGAGGCAATGGTAATTGACACCCTGTGTTAGTCCCAAGTTCTTGTCAGGCATGTCCCCGAGCTCTGCCCTTAGTGATTAATAACTAAGAATCTTAAAACAACTCAACTAAAAACATTTTTAAATTTTCTAATCTCGCATACCCTGTTCCAAGTTCATGCACGTCATGGCAATTGAAGAGGCCTGTGTGCTCTCATGGATCAAGTCTTTTGGGAATCCACTTCAGGTGGTGAGCTGAAAATGGGCATAAATCTCCAGAAGTTCCAGCACTATGTTGCATACACCAACCATACAGGCTGACAGGCTGAAATTTGTGCATGTCCCCAAGAACCAGGAGAAAAAGCAGAGGAAGAAGAATGGGTGGGTAGAGGACTTAAACAAATTAGAGCAATAATTCTGAAACAGTTCACAGTTTGAGAGCAACAAATGACGAAGTGCTCATCAAAGTCAGCAATAAGGAAACATATCCACAACTATAATTGCCACAACTGGTAGCAACCACAAGGAATTAAATAGGTGATGACTCGTGCCTGAAATCTTATAGAATCGATTGGAGAAGATTTTTGTGTTAGGATCAGGCATCGGACCTCTTAGTAAATGGTTCTGTTGTTTGTCACTTTTCTGTCATTTAATAACAGTCATAGTTCGAGATTTTTGCAAGAGATCAATCTCCAGTCTGCTGCGACTCACACAAGAGGATATCTTTTGTCCCCTAACCTGCCTTTCTCCATGAAATTTTCTGCCCATCTAAAAGTAAAAACTAGTAGCAACATTAAAACGACTCAAATGTACTTCTAATATAAAGCTATCACAAAATACTGAAACAGTACTATTTCAGACATTGTAACTTGCATTTTCAGAACCATCAAAAGTTCCTGATCCCAAAAATACTTACACAAACATATCAATCGTGCACTCTGAGAATGTTGTTCTCTATGTTCTCATGCTTCACACACTCTTGTTGAGAATCTACTTTCCAGATGCCATCAACAACAAATTTTATCTGTCAAGAAGGAAAGGCATAGCAGATAATAACATGGCTGTTAAAAAGTGAAACGTTCCCTTGACAGCAAGGAGATAAATAACAAAGGGCATCATATACAGAAAAATAAAAATAAACATGTCTAAGCTAGTCAGTTGAAGGAATATTAGAACAGAACCATGAACGAACAGGAATCCACAATAACCAAACAATCAAACACAGAGATGAATCAGAAATGGTAAGTGAACTCCTCTCCTAATTACAAGATACAGTCAGAGACTCAGAAGCCTCTCAGGGATATGAAACATCATCGATGACTTAGGGTCTCTCATCCATTATTGACTTTCTCTAACTAATGAGTGGTCTATTAGTTCTTATTCATGATGATATATGTACACGAGGTGCAAAGCCCTTCAGTGCACAAGTTCTTAGAGTTGGATAAACTACAATCTGGGATTGTCTTCATATGGAGGTTGGCTTTCAGTGCATTCCAAACATCAACATATTTTTACGATTTACATCTCTACAGCACAAACACTCCATGTGTTTGGGTTTGCATGTCCGAGATAGAAGTCAACCAAATTATCCAGTTGTAGTTCCAATACTTCTCCTGAACAATTTCCTTCAGCTCCAACACAAATAGGATGCTTCTGTGTGGCTACATTGTCATCTGAAATGGCAATATAATCTAATAATACATAACCAGCTTCCCAATTTGGTTCACAAGATGACAAAGTAAGCCTACTATTTCTTAACCAGCATGTAGCAATCATTCCATCACTATGTTACACAGAAAAGGAAAATGACATGAGACACAAAAGGGACAGTCTTTAAGTAACTAAAGTTGACAAAGCATGAACACTCTTTGCCAACTCCAATTCTAAATCATTAGGCTTACAAGCATTGGCAGTTAATTTTAAAATTCAAAAAATTACTTAGTGGAAAAAGAAAGAAATATGAGACTTCATAAACTTAAAAAGATGAGATCATGTGTGTTATGGCACAACGCCAACAATGTCTAGTACAGTTTGTCCATCAAGGCAAAAAATCAGGTTGGACCAACTTATTTTACTGATCCAACCCTGTTAAAGGAAATGTTTGGCCCAATTATTGAAGAAAATTGTTTAACAAAAGATCTGCCAGGAATAAAAGAATGATTCTTTACATTGGTTATTGTGAGTATCGACCAAATGAGGGACCTAGCAAAAGTACATTTGAGGAAAACATTGCTCTCTTGCCATCCACACACAAAAACAATCACACATAAATACAGGGTTCCTAGATTTGATAGTGAAAAAGGAGAAACTTGAGAGATTTGGTAGGCACATTTCATGCACCGCCAAAATAATCACCCCTTTGAAAGGTTCGATGCTTTGTTTCTTCATTAATTGAAGGACAGATATGATGGCAAAATTGTCACTCAATGATTAATCAGCAGCCATTGTCTTCTGTGAAATCAAAAGATTTTAATGACTAATGAAAGCCACAAAGCATACACGTTTGCTTTTTCAGGATACTTGGAGTGCCTCCTCTTCCAAATGAGATTGAGAGAACATTTTTGTTTAAATTTTACAACTTGCAAGTAAAATGCCGTAATAGAAGAAGATGAGACTCATCAAGCTTCATCTATGTCTTGCCTTGGAATGTATTTGAACTTTCAGTATATGTCCTCAGCTTTAGAGTTCAAATATATAACATACAACATTACTTACCCTGTAGTTACTTTTCAAACTATCAAGTCAACAACTACAATGTCCTGGTTTACTGCACAGATCTAATGAAACCATTTGCATGCTACACGTAAAAATGTAATATTTTTCTTGATAATCACTACTGAGCTGATGTTAAAGTGGTACCTACACATAGATACGTATATCCACACACACACACACACACATACATATATTGGGAAACTGAAATCAGCTGGCTGCTGGATGTGGCTGGATGGATGAATATCTAAACCCACCACTAAAAAGCACTATAACTGTCACTAAAAACACCATAACCGTGGCTATACCATAAACCATTGCTAATGCTCCTATAGCAGAGTACTTTTAGAGGCAGTTTTCAAATATTGTGCCATCAGACAACATTTGGCAGCTAGCTGATTTCAATAGGTCTGGTTTTTGTCTCTTACCTAAGTAGTCTGGTTTTTACTGTAGAAACACGCAGCGGAAGAAGAGAAAGAAAAGCCAACACAAGATTTATGTGGAAAACCTCAGAAAGAGGTGAAAAACCATGGGGAAGCTCTAACCTAGGGGCAAAACCACAACCCTAGGAGAGAGAAAACTTAATTCACTTAATCAACAATTACAATAAGTGATAGAATAAAAGCGGGAGGAAGAAGAGAGGCCCGCCTAGGGAACCAAGCCCGTCTTCGGTTCCCGCGCCCATGGGTACCGGGTCCATATCCGGACCCGGTTCCCTATAACACTGCATTCTAACATTTACCAACTTTCCTATACATAATCCCCGCTGGTTCTTCCATGCTCTCTCACCTGCTTTATCTCTCTTTCCCTCTTTTTCTTGCATTTCCTTTCCAGAACCATCCTCTCCACCCTAAGACCCATTGATCCTAGGGAAGGAAAGAGACCGGGAAAACCAGTCCCAAAATAATTGCTGGTTAATGTATTTTCCCATTGATGAAGTTGAGAGGAAAGGAATTTGATTAACTTTGAAATCTGCCCTAACTCCTCTTTATATAGACTAGAGGAGATGGTGAAAGTACAAGAGAACCATAAAAGAATAAAAATATTACAGAAGTACCCTCTCTAGCTTAAAGCTGAACATAACCCTATCTTAACACCCATGTGTATGTGTGTGTTTATGAACTATGAACACTTATTAGGATCATCTAAAAACATAGGTCCAAGTGCCAATCACCTTGAAGATGAATGTGATACAATATCCATATTACTTACCTTCCAACTTCTTTGAAGTTATGTTTTGCAATTAAGAAGCACTCGGTGCATTATGGCTTGTCAGTTACATGGAGAAACAACATACGAAAGGAAAAATGGTACATCATCAGAAGATCAAGATCCTTGCATTTTTTGCACCAAATAACTTGTGAGCCTTGAATGTGAGAAATACCACCAAGAATGTTCTGTGTGACTTCTTCTGCACAAGTTTTCATGTAAGTTAAAAGGTTCATGCAGTGATCAAAAGACCACCTAAATTTTTGCTGAATATTTTTCTCTAATGACCGACCATAGCTGCTACACTTGAAAATGGTACACTCAGCACCTAGTTTCTAACCATTTTCTTTTTCGATAAGGAAATATACTAGATTTGTTTATAGGAAAGACTGCCTTGATTTGGAGAAAAAGAGGCATTAGCTTCTTAGAGTTCAAGGTATTCAACTCGTATGTTGTCAAACACGTTCAAAATATTGGACCTCAAATGGTCTTTATGCAAGCGTCACTGTTGGTCCAGCGTTCAAACAAAATTTTGAAACTTCAACTTGAATACATAAAGAGGTCAAAACAAAAAGAGTCAATGTTATGATAGTTCTTATCAGCCAAAAATTGGCATCAGATCCAAATCCCACTATTGGTTCTAATATAAGAGATTGTAACAAGCATTTAAATTGTGCTTGCTGGCAGCACAAATTTATAGAGGGATCATTTCTTTTCATTTTTCAAACTATTAGTTCAATTGCTTATTGCAACAGAAAAAGGTTATGGTCATCATTTATGCAACGATGGATGTTCAGAGAACAGGAGTATGCAATGGCATTTTGTTGTTTAAACTAGATTTAGCATGTTACTTTGTCATTCACAAATTATGAGAGAAAATGTATAGAAGGTAAAAGGCCCTTTTGGCAGCTTATGTCAAATTCTCACAAGAAAGATCACCAAGCAAGAAACTTAAGAATTATGACAAAGACTGACTAGTAAAATCCATAGAAACCACTAACATGGTAGCAAAAATTAATGATGAATCAGACGAGTTGTTGGTCCAGAACCAGTCAAATGCACTGGCTAAACAAAATTTTGTTAGTCATAGCCATTACCAAATTAACACAATTGACAATTCATTTAACAATATGACTACTATGAACCAACTTCATTTAGGGCATGAGACCATCAATTGAAACTATAGATCAATCAGGGAAATGTTTAATGCTTATGACCTCATAAACTCCAGGATAAAGCCATAAAATAGTTGACCATGACATTGGTAACCTGCAACAAATGTCAATAAGAAAAGCAGAAATTAAGGACTGAAGCAAGGCTACCAAAACTTTACAATGCAAGAAAGAAAGAACACAACAATGGTGATCACAAAAGAAGAAAAAAGAAATAGATAAGACGTTAGAAAGAATATCTGCAAAAGTAAATATTCCATGGACCATAACTAAATATGCATAGGCAAAAAGAAGCATTATGAACTCTATGGTTCTGTTGACTGACACGATTGACGATTTTACTGAGGAAAAAGACAAGGTGGAAAAGGAGCTTCTCATCCTTCTAATTGTACTTTTGCCAAACTTACATAAGGCTGAGACCAGCATTTTTAATTTTCATTTCCTGCTGTAATGCAACAGTTGGTTCACCTTTCCTGATGATGACATAGTTAAGTGGACTACAACAATTATGAATTACAGGCTGTCAAATTTAACAAAAGGACTCTGTTAAGTAAAGTAACTTAATTTTTTTTCCCATACATGAGACTTTGTGCAAAGTGGCTTACCGTGCAATCAGGACTCTGAATAACAGATCAGATGCAAATTTCAAGATATCCAAGTCGGAAATCACAGTTTGCTTTACGGGATTTCTATCCTTAACAGATTTCCCTGTTACATGTTTCTTACTTCAACAGAAGATTTTACTTCTTTGCATTTTGATGTCATAGTAGTAATCCACATCTGGCATTGCATTTGTTCATATATGATGAACTCTTGCATACAGATGTTTGAAGGGCAAGAGGCTCACAAGTGTATCACACCTTTCGGCAAAGCCATAAGGTATCATGGCCTTAAATTTCAAATCCTTTCTAACATTCAGGTTCATGCCATAGAGTTCCATCCACCTTCCTTTTGGGGGAGGGGGGGGGGGGGTGTTGAACTTAAGGCCCACAAATTGAATGAAATTAAGTGTTTCAGCACCTCACTTGTGCCTCTTGGCAGGGTGCTTAATCTTCAGCTTGCCTATCAAACGTTAAACAGTAAAGCCTTTCCCCAGCTTGCCCACCAAAATTCTATGAGACAAAAAATCTTAGGATCTTCATCTAATAAGAAAGAGATACAGAATAGAGCAAGTATGCATAGAATGGTTTCTTTGTTCAGCAGGATCAGGACTCACCCAAGTCAACTTGGCTTGGCATGGTACAGATTCACAAAAACAGTAAAACTAAAAATAGACTAAACTCAACAAAATTTAATGATAAACCCAATCATCTCAGCAAAGAACCAAAAAACAGGATTTTGTACCATTAGACAAAGGACACAAAAACCAATCTCTTCCTTTCATTCAAGCTTGGATTTTCCCGCATGCTATCTGCCATCATTGCAACAACTGAAGATTTTTGAACTCTGATGAAGCCATCATCCTTAGTTCCAAATTCTGATAACCTCAAACCGTTGTTCTCTCTCTCTCTCTCTTCTGATTCTACATAAGAAGCATCTAAAAAGAAGACCCTCAAGCCTCACTCACTCCTCCAGCCCTTCAGCAATAATGCATGGGGGACATCGAGATCCATGATGATGTCATCTAATGATCTAAATTGGTGCCACATGCTGGGCTTAGCCTCCTTGGATTAGACACGTTTGAATGTGTAGATTTTAGTAGTTGTGTTGTACATAAAAGCTCACAAATTTCTCAATGGTGAGGAGCCTTCGTACCAGGCACATGTTAGCAGCTAGTGGTTTCAAGTCAGGCTGCATTAAGCACCTTTGGTCCATCAAGTTTAAAAAAATTTCAGATCTGGGATCATTATTCATTTGAATCTAGCCTAATTTGCTTACCATAGATGAACTTTATAATGTAATTGAGAATTTACCATGATGTTGAAGTATCTAACTTTACCTATACTTATATTAAGTTACAGAATAAACTTGACTAGGCCACAACCCAGAGCTGGCTTGTTGGAATGACAAGTCAGTGTATGGCAGATCAGATACTGGGTTACCAAAAGATCCAACCATGCATGGAACAAACAGCTTATTCTGTGTAAATGTGAGAAAAAAAAATATTCAAAACAATATGTTATTGGAAAGTGATAAGCCTTAACAGAATCAGCAACCACTCAAACTATAACATAGAGTACTTAGAGGAGGTTTATGTTATACAAGTGAATTTTTTTATTCTAGGCACTACACAATGAGAAAATGAATTAGAATGTTCTTTAGATTGAGACATGGAAACAAAACTTCAATAAAAAAACCTTGCTCCACTTGTATTCTGGGTCCCTGAAGTTGCATCTGCCTCCATTCTTATTGGATGATGCCAACCATTGAAGCTTCCTGCTACCTCAACCACTGCAGCATCACCGTGGTACTCAACTCGAACCTAGAAAATGGAAATAGTGTGGTAATGCTACGGAAGGACAATCACAAATAACAAACAGCTTAGGAAGAAATAAGGAGCAGAGTTCATAGAAACTAGCAGCACACTCAATATCTATGTCTGGACACTCCAAAGATTACAGTGTTGGAGTATTTGACACTTTTACACCAAGACTCTTTGGCACTTCATTTTATGAAATGGAAGTGTCAAAAAATGGGCAACATGATATGTCTGACATTTTAACTAAGTGCCTTATATACAACGTTCCCATCCAGGGATAATTCATTTATTTGAGACGAAAGAAAACTTTCTTTTTCCTCTCATTCCATACTTGGAGAACCTCACCCATTACTAAAACCTTGCTGAAAAGATGCATAAAAACACCCACTCTCTCTTTCCAATTTGCAACTCACAAGCCATTGTCTCCATAAATGGTTCAATAGGAAGGCCCCACCTTGGATAAAGGAGTAAGGCAGGGACGTTTCCTCTCCCCTGTGCTATTTGTCTTTGCTCTTGATGGCCTCAATGAATTGATCTTGTTGGATTCCCAAGAAATTCTTCGATTCTTTTCCAGAAACATATGATTATTCATCTGCTATTCACTGAACTGATCTTATTTGGACAGCTATTCAAGCAAACACCCTCTCCTGGTTGCCATTTCAATCTTCACTGGGCCCATTCAGATATAACTAGCTTTATTCTGGTTATTTCACACTCTAATGCCCAGATGTAATTAGCATTATTGCCTCTGGGACTGTCCACATGTATTGCACACACAGTATTTGCCACATGCTTTATAAGATCTCGAGCTACAAAACTAAGGACCAACAGTGACTAGCCTCCAAGCTGCTTAATCTTGACATGTTTGTTATTCATAATCAAGAAAATAGTGCATCCGATAACCTCCATAGCGGCCCAATACAATACTAAAGAGAAAAAATGTACCTTGAAATGTCTTTCATTGAAGTTGTCGCTAAGGGCACATGTTGGAGGCAAAACAACACTTTCCAAATTGTTCGAAATATTTTCCAAACCATGGATGTCTTCTAGCAAAACAGAACCTCGAAGATCCAAATGCAACAATGATAGGAAGTCTGAAATGTTTACTTTTCTCAGTTGAGTGCAGTAAGAAGCTTCAAGATAGAGCAAGGAAGGGCAAAGTTGCAGAAGAGAACCATGCCCACTCCAGTGCGGCCCTATTAGAATGCATGTGTCCAGATATATATATATATATATATTCTAGTTCTTAGGATATTTATGTAATTTTTTTCTTTTTCCTTATGTATTTTCCTTTTTCTTTATGTATTTTTTATTTTGTTTATTTTACGTTTTTCCTTTTTGACTAGGCATTGATTAGTCCCAACAGCTAGATTTCTAGTTGTTGGAACTAGTCCAACGTCTAGTTCCTCTTCCCTCTTGTGTAGTCTCCCTCTATATAAAGGATGGCGCTCACCTGTTTTGTTAAGGCTTTGAGGCCTGGGTTTGTATTCTATTGAAGGTTAATACATCCCAATGTAAAGCTTGTCAATTGGGAAAACACCATCAAAGTTTCTTTCCCTCCAATCAGAGTCTTTCAAGTTAGAGTCCTTTTGATTTGGTTCAATGGTTATTGATTCGTGTTCCAAATAGGTTCCAGTCTATATATTATATGATCATTGTTAATATTTTTCCATGTTATCTTGGGTTTTTCTAACAAAGGAGAGATCTGAAGTCATTTCTATTCTCACAACTTTCATTTTTGAAATAAAAGCTCAGTTTGATTCTCTTGTCAAATGCGTTCGCATTGACAATACTCTTGAGCTCAAATCTGTTTAATTAATGCAATTTTATCAAAAAATGAGATTCAAACTCAATTTACATGCCCTCATACCTCCTAGCAGAATGCGGTAGTGGAAAAAACCCATAAGTGCCTTCTAGGTATTGCCCATACTCTTATGCTCCAATCAAGTATGCCCTCATCCTTTTGGGGAGATGTCATTCTTACTGCATGCTATCTCATAAAGTGTATGCCATCCTCAAATATTTGGAACATTTACCCTGGCTGACCCTTATTTCGGATAACTCCTACAATATTTGGTTGTGTCTATTTTGTTCATAAACTTGGACACAACTAGGGCAAATTGACCGCTCAAACAATAAAGTGTGTTTTCATTGGCTACCCTAAGCAACAAAAGGGATTTCAAAGTTATGATCCCATCTCTAAAAAAGAGTATGTTAATGTGGATGTCACCTTCTTCGAGTCAATCCCTTATTTTTTCCGTGTTAGATTTTGTACTCAGGTTCATGTACAGGATTCTCTTCCTTTTGCCTATTCCTATAGAGTCTATTCCCTTGGACTTTGGAGTCCATAGAGTCTCTGTGTTAGCCCCTGGTAACTCACAAAAAATCCAAGATGACACACGCACCCCCACACCCTAATCCCAGATTAGGGCTTCTTCCTCCCAGAGGTAAAACTTTCTCAAAGCTGCGATCCTCCCCTGATCTGGCCTACCAACCCTGTTTATAGAGGTTATCAGGTCAGTCCAATAGACCCGACCTGTGATCCTATATCCGGTATCTAACACTCAGTCTCAGCTCCTTCATGATATTAAAATCCATCACTGGTCTACACCAGAAAACTTCCTCCTTATCATGGTCCTTCCTCTTCGTCTTCTCTTGAGATAAGCACCCTTGAGCATGTTGGCAGTTCTAATATTTCTCCTAACTTCATGATAGATGACGATCTCCCTATAGGCTAGAGAAATGAGAAACGACAATGCAAACTGCATCCCATCTCTCAATTTGTATCTACTAACAGACTGGGACTGGGAAAGAGTATATGAACCTCTATCTCAAATCTATTTGCCATATCTATTCCATTGAGCCATCACCAGGCACTATTAGATTCTCAATGCAAATAAGCCATGCAAGGAGAGATGGATCCACTGATTTCTAGAGGTACTTGGGAGCTTGTTGCACCTCTCTCTAGCAGATGTTGACATTGTTGGATGCAAATGAGTGTACACAGTCATGTATAATCCAAATAGCACCATAGAAGATACAATGCCAGACTACTACTAGCCAAGGACTATATGCAATTGCAGACATATGAAGTAAATTTCTTCCAGACCTTCTCTTTTGTTGCCAAAATGAACACTATGCGACTGATTATCTTTATAGCAGGTCATTGTGGCTGGATTATAATTCATTTGGATGTAAAGAATGTTTTTGTTTATAAAGATTCGTCAGAAACTGTCTACATGTGGCAACCACCAGGGTTTGAAAGTAAGAGAGTGTGACAAGGTATGCAGGCTACGAAAAGCGATACATGGACCTAAACAAAGTCCAACAGCATCGTTTCAGAAATTATTCAGGGTGATGTTGGTCTTTGACTTTCAGAGGCCATAGGTTGATTGAGGTGGCTAGCAACAACAACCTCTCTCCCTTCTTTCTCTTCTTTCCCCTTCTCCTCCAAACCTTCACCCTCGTGTCTCTTCTCATGCATATTTATATTACTTTCAAATTATTCCTTGTGGTTAACATATGCATCAATTCTTAGAAATAATAACAAAGACTGCAAGTCAGATACAAAGTACCTCTCTTAGACCTAACAGATCCTCTTCAACAGAATTTAAGAGAGCATCCTTTTCAGAAATAAGCTTCCTTGCTTTGTCAACCTCATCTTTAGCTTTTTCTTGTAAAATGGATAAAGCAGCCTGTAAACAAAGAAAAATCAGCTTTTGCTTGCCAAATGGATAAAATAACATCTACAAAAAGCAAAATCATAATTTCATGCAAAATATATGTTTAAACAAGATGATTCATAATTAGGCTCCACAAAGACATATATGTAGATTTGATCTTCTGTTACCAGTGCATATTTTTCTGTTTCACCTTCATCAAAGATTAACATCAATTTTTTAAAAACCAAGCAACCTTTTGTTTAAAAGCTATTAGTCGGAAATTCAAATCAAATGCTTGGAACAGAGAGGCAGACAATGGCCTGATTTTTCTTTGGTTATTCAACACAAGGTACATCAAATTAAGCACCAAACAGCCTGAGAGTTTTTGTACTGATTATTGAAGACCAGGTACATCAATTGAGCACCAAACATTATCGTGCACATACTGTACCTCAAGACAAAAATTAATCACTATCGAAGCCACATGGGTAGGGGTATGGTTCGGGTAAGGGTACGGAGATACGGGTACAAACATGGCAATTATAGAAAATGTGGGTACGGGGGTACAACATGATATAAATATGCATATATACAAACTAACTAAAAAAAATCAAAATAAAAGCAACATTTAAATAAACAAGTGATACAAATAAAAGACATTACAATTACATGTTAATGGACAATAACTCTAAAAACATAATGAAACTAAGTTGGAAAAAATTAAATCAAGCCAAATTAAGCATTTTGGATCAATTTGGATCTAAAAGCACCCAACTGTGTCCAAGTACCCACTTTGGGTATCAGTACAATGACTTGGGTATGTGGACCTCACTGAAGTACCCATGTGACTTAGATCAGAGTCAAACTGTTTCGTCCAAATAAACTGGGATGGCCACAAACTGCATAAAAGTAAAAATAGATATATGGTTGTTACAGATATCTAGGCATAAAGGGTTATGAATCAGTTTCTTTGAAATAAATGAGCATGTAGAGGGTGGGTGCAGAGATCATAGAAGGTCATCATTCTCATTTAGAAAGCATGTAATAGGCATTCAACTTAACTCCTGGAAGTCATGCAAAAACTATGTCATTGAAATAAAGTTAATAAACTCATCTGAATGAAAATGGCTCAAAAAATTGCAGCAACAAAACCAACAGGATTGTGGTTACGATCTGTAGCAAGTTGTCCATGCTGACAAATATAACCAGACATTTTTAGCCATATTCTGCCCATGAGCAGGAATTGTTTTGTTATATATGGCAACTGTTGAAATATGTTGTATTGGGACCGGATCCATATCTGGATCCGGATCCCTTGGGCGCGGGTACCGAGGATGGCTCGGTACCCTAGGCGGCTTCTCCCCTCTCTCCTTTATATTCTCACTTATGTGTAATTGTTGAATAGAGTGAATAAGAATTTTCTCTCTCCTAGGGTTGCGGTGTGCCCCTAGGTTAGAGCTTCCCCGTGGTTTTTTCCTCGTTCTGAGGTTTTTCCACGTACATCGTGTGTTCGTTCCTTGGTCTATTCTTGTGGTTTGTGTTTCTACATGGTATCAGAGCCGCCGTATGCGATCTATTGGTGTTTTTCGTCGTGGTCCCGCCGTGCACACTGTTGCCTCGGGATCCGTGCACACTGTCGCCTCGGGTTCCGTGCTACCGCCTCGGGACTCATGCTACTACTAGGGTTTCGCTGCCTCGGGATCCGTGTCGTCACCTTGGGATCCATGCCATCACCTCGGAATCCGTGTACATCTCGGGATCCGTGCACGATGTCACCTCGGGATCCGTGCACCGTCGACGTGCTTCCCGGAGGAGAAGGATGATATGCGTGCTTAGGCGCTTCCTAAGCTTGCCTCCCCCTATTCACATCACTTCCTAGGGGTCTTTTGCTAATCCGGTGAAGTGCATCCGCCTCTAATCTGCATTTTCTTGCTTGGTTGATCCTTGATTCCATCTCTTGTTTTTTCTTTGGCACCCATTGTGCGGAAAGAGGTGGCTGGTCCGTGTCTTGATAGAGGACGTGAAGGAAGAGAGGAGCGTAACTTGAGGATTGCCTCAACGTCCGCCGGCGCTCCGGCGATCGCATCCCCCTTTCCTTACAAAAGACCGGGGTTAAATTGGTCTTACGGGTGAAGGCTTTCCTCATATCGAAGTTGATTTTCTATTCACTTCTATACCCTGATTCTTGTTGGCTTTGCCTCT
>JAANDH010000678.1:161719-187415 GCA_011799765.1 Nymphaea thermarum | reverse complement strand
GATGAATCATCCAGAGAAAAGGAAAGCAGTAATGATCCGTTATCAAAAAAGAGAGAAAAAATAGAAACAAGAAAATCAAGGAAGGATTGCGAAAATTCTGTAACTCCTCCTTCCTATGATAGTGTATAAATCCAAGCATAAGGGAACCTCACGATCATCTTTTTGATGCGTGAGAGAAAGTGGACGTAGGAAATTATTCTGAACCACTCTAAAATTTCGAGTTTTGCATATATTTCTTCAATTTTCCCTCTTTCCCTCCTCAGTAGGGCTACATAACAAGAGCTGGTAGACCTCCGATGCTAGCCATCCAGCAGAAAAAATAATTTTGCTACCATCGAATTGATCATCAAAATTAGCTGCTAAATCCCACACTGTGTCAGGATTCGGTTGACTTAGGGCCTTGTTCCATTCTACATTGCTGGCTTTAACTGCAAAATTTTCAGGACTGACGCCCTCTAAATGCAGCATCTTAAGACACCTTCCTAAGGCCCAGTCGTCATGCAAATTCTCCCAGTAGTTGCACCCCATTTGAATATGCCTGCCTTGCTTTCCGCTAGAGCTGCTATATCTTTGTGTCTGAATTTCCAGCAGGTCACTATATGGACGCTAACCTCTGTTTGACCATCCCACACCCAGCTGCACCAAAACATTCCAAATAGAAGACATGTTTGAACTTGAGCGTTTTCCGTGGGGTTGCACTTGCTGTTGGTAATCTGATCTTTGTATAACTGCCAAGCCTCCACCGGGCCACTGCCAAGCCTCCACCGGGCCCCGTCTAAGGGAGCAGTCTTTCTCGTGCTTAGGAAAGTTGTGCATCTTCCAAATATACCATAACACAACATAGAAGCAAGACTTCCAACACTTTTCCAGAACCTTGTTCCTGAACTTTTTCGCTTGCCACCATTTGAAGGCATCTACAATACTCGACGTAATCCAGCAACTACAACCAAAATGAGCCATCACCTCTTTCCAAATGGCTAAAGATTTAGTGCATTTGAGAAATAAATGGGAAACGTCTACGAATCTTCAGCATGATCCTTGATTGCAGGAAGAGGACTTCTCACATTTGCCAATATGAGCAGCCACTTAATGAAGACTGGGTTTGGAAGGAGCTCGTCAATTGTGCAATTCACAGTCCCTTCTGTAGGGTGATAATTGTTAGCTGCGATTATAGAGATTAAAGTATGATCTGACCATTAATCTCTCCAAAGTTTCGCCTTCTTACTGGAACCAACTTTCCATTTGACACACTGCTCTATGTTCCTCCAAGCATGAATTATCCTTTTCCAAGATGAGGACATGCCTCTGTTTCACTTACACCCTAGAGACTTTTCCTACCAAGATACTTATTTCTAACCATTATTGCTCATGGGCAGGCAGATTAATTAAGCTTCTAAGACACTAATTAACTACTTTGGTCAAACCACCGGTTTGTTCGGCCTGGCATGGGTTCAAACAAATAATTAGTTAAACATAACCAGGTGATCACACTAAGTAGCACAGACGCAGCTGGAAGGCCGCCGTACCCATGTCGGCACTGACACACTTGGGCACAACTGTTTGATTTTTACAGGTTTTCGGTGGAATTTTACATATTTTTTGTGGAATTTTCATTTTTCTGATGTTTTCCATATTTATACTGGAATTTTGCTTTCATGTGTGTGTGTATATATATATATATATATATATATATATATATATATATATATATATATATATATATATATACCATGTTCATAATTTTTAAAATTGCCATATCTATACTCATATCTGTACCAGTATTCCTGTGACTTAGAGGTGTAGGCACTAAGATCACGTTTACAGAATGGATTTAGGCCGAATTTTACCTGTTATTGCGCATGATGGGTGGAAATTAAACTTGGTTTGATGTTTGGATCAGAAAATACTGTCGTATGAGGCAGGATTTGAATTGGAAGTCTTAAAGCAGATCCAATTCCAACTTGTAATTGCTAATGATATGACTGATTTGTTTCTTTGCTAAACCCTAATACATGCGAATCGTGTTCAGATTACCCATTTTAATAAAACTGCAGAGATCCATATAGAAGGCTGTCGGGGTACGTCACCGTCGACACTACCTGCCAAAGACCGGTCCGTGTTGGGGTCTTGTTGCAGTCGGTTGCAAATGCATTTGAAAGCGGAGTTGGATCCAAATTCACAGAATCCATCATTACTGGGTGTGCAAAATGAGCCCAAGTTGGGCTCAGCTGCTCTCACATCTATAAAGGTGCAACGAATGAAGGCCTACCAGTCTTGTGATTGGACAAGTCAGCAAGGTCTGAATCTGACCACATGACAGTCGAAGAAACATGCTGCCTGGATCCAGCTGATTGTTAGAGAGGAAGGTTGTGTGCCCGGACCCAAGCTGCCCAAAGTTTTCAATGTATCTATATCTGCTCTAACTGGAGCAGACAGCCACAGATCACGCGCAGGATGTGTTGACCCTCCATGATGTGTTTACCAAGATACTTATTTCTGACCATTATTGCCCATGGTTGGCAACATTAACATCCTTTTAAGTGTCTGACCCCCAAACTACCCTCGCCACAGATTTGGTTCCAACTAAGAAGGTGACTGTTGTGCCCTTCATTGGCTCCATCCCACAAAATTAGCTCCTGTCCATTCTACCTGTTTGCAGATCTTCGGCAGAAGCCGCAAAGGCTCCAATAGGTTGGAATCGTTGACAAGACATATCTAATCAAGCAAATCCTCGATGCATAAGATAGGACTCTCTTTTTCTAACCAGCCAACTTCTGCTAGCTCTAAGAATAAGTTTATTGGGACTCCAACAAATCTCTCTTTTGGAGAGGGACGCCAAGGTACTCAGTGGGCAGTGTACCCCTTTTCCACCCTAGCTCTCTCTCAATGACAGCCATTTCATTTCCAACATATTAAAGAAGAAAACTTGACTTTTTTCATCATCCACCTGCATACCCGAACCTGCTGCAAATTCCATGAAGCATTTTTTAAAATTACGAAAACAATTTCTTCTTCCTTCTAACATGAAAAGAATGTCGTTGGCGTAGAAGGTAGCGAAGTGAGGCGCCGTGTGACATCCAAACCTCGGAGTGGCCAGGCGACCATTTGCCTATTTGACATGAATATGTAGGGCGACAAAGGGTCGCCCTGTCTAAGCCCTTTGCCCACTCGAATCCAAACTCCTTCTTTAACATTAATGAGAAGGGACATGTTTACTGTAGATACTATAAGCATAAATTTTTCTTTTATCCATGCCTCATTGAAATGGAGGTGTCTCAAAGCATCGTCCAGGAATTTGCAGTCAACCCGATACGTTGCTGAGGTCGATCTTAATACCAGGAGATTTTTTCCTAGACAAGGTGTGAATCACTTCTTGGCTAAGAAGAATACAGTCTTCTATGCATATCCCCCTTATGAACGCATTCTGATTTTTTGACACTATTCTATTCAATATGGTTGCATCCTAACCAGCATAACACGAGTAATGAATTTTAGGATGCTATTGCACAAGGAGATAGGTCAGAATTTCTCAATTTTTGACAGCCCCTTGCAATTTGGGAATAAGAACAATGTGAGTGTTGTTAATACTGGCAAAAAAAATCTTTGATAGCAAAGAAACATCATCCGTCATTGCATACCAAAAATCCTATAAAATTTGTTATGGAGTCCATCCAGCCCCGGTGCAACATCCTTATCTGATTTCAGAACTGCCAATTCGATTTCATCTGCAAAGATAGGAGCATTTAACATGGTGTTTTCCTGTAAGGCAACATAGGCACCCATGGCAGCATGGTGGGGAGCACCCTGATGTTATCACTCCAAATTTTTTCAAAAGACTGTATTCCCATTTTACTTAAACAAGATTCTCAGCTATTTCAACCATTTTTACAATGATTTGGATCTAACTTTGGACCCCAAGCCTAACTTAACTCAAAACAGACTTCTATATCCATACCCAAGTCCAATTCACGACCTTTCGATCCAAAATGGACCTCCAGACTCACGTCTGAGTCCATATGCAAGTTTTAAGTCCAAAATCTAACTTTAGAACAAGATTCAGATCCAAATCTAAGTCCTAGATCTAAAATACACACCTTGATCTGAAATACGAAGCCAAAGTCCGTAATCAAACCCCCACGAACAAAATTAACTTGTAACTAGGAAAACGAACCCATAAATCAGATCTCAGATCCAAATTTGATCTAAAACCAAACAATGAGAACCAAGGCATCAACTTAAAGTACGAAGAATTTCGAGCGTATGTTGAGTTTTTCACCTCATCTCGAAGACCATAGGAAGGGTCAAGCACTGCATGATGTTTTGCACAATGGGAGTGATGCTCTTCACCAATAGAACCAACCTCCTAGACGTTCGAATCCCCCAACTTTTCTAGATATGGAGGCATAGCAGGACCCAACGCTTGTCAATGGGCCAGTCGCAATGACAGCCTTGGGTTTTCTTTATCGATGACTCACCTGCTTCACCATCGGAGATACAAAATTTGTGGAATGATGTACATATGCTTTACAATCATGGTTCCTCAAGTACATGAGACCCCAAGCTAGTCTATTCAAAAATAATGGTGGAGCATTGACAATCTTAGAACAATACAGTTGTTTGATCGAGCAACTAAATGGAGAATAGATCATTTGGAAATATTATGATTGCCGCTAAAATCTGCCTAGATATACTCACCATTACCATGGTCGTATCACACTCTTGGGACCCTATTTCGTAGTTGATCATTGTGTCGATAGATGCATGAGACAATTCTCTCAGAGACAGAAGATGATTTCATGCATGTAGCGATCGGAGCTATTCTTGAATTCGACCTCAGCTCTCTTCCATGGGTGATGTTGTTTGCAGTAGCTGGACAACTTGGTTCATAGGCTCATTAGTAAAGAATGAATACACCAAGTGGTGGGGCACCAACCAACCACCATCCATCATTTCTTAAAAGTTTTTGTTGTCAACTTTGTACTCTTTATTTTGTCTTCAGTCATTGTCATTCTTGATCAGTTAATGTTTTCTTTAGATGTAATCTTTAAACTCTTAATGCAATGTGAACCTTCATTTTGTCATTATTTCCCTCCAATGACTCTTCATTTTCATGTCTCATAAAGTAAATATTTGAAGCCAACAGATGGTTAAAACATGAGCACATGCTAAGCAGGGCCCTTAGAATGAAGCTTTATTTTCCGGTCCTATGCCAAAAACACTTGGCTTCCCAGCAATTGAACCATAAGGCTGCCATATGTTTTGGTTGTTAATGAAACACTTCATGAATGAGCAAGACAACAAAATGTTTTGATGGTTACTCCAAAACCATTAAATGAAAAACCTACCAAACAAAAAAGAAACAAGAAAAACAATAAGCCTTCTCCAAGAGATCAGGATAAAAACCATCTAGATTCGGACTCAACAATGAGTAAGGACGAAAGCATGAATTGCTTTCACCAAAGAAGAAGAAGATGACAAAAAAAAAAAGCAATAAAAAGAAATGAATCATAGAGGATAGCAGCTCACCTAGCCCTATTTTAATTGAAAGTTTCCAAGGAAAAACTAGAAAGAAAGAGAAAGCATGCCAAGAAAGGCAAAAAGGAAAAAAAAAAAAAGTAAAAGAAGTCAACGACAAAAAGAAAAAGACAAACTGAGAATCATGCAAATCAAGTAATGATGAGAGTCCAACTAAGCGCAAGTGTTACGAAATGGAGAAAAGAATGAACAACCTTGAAGTTAGGGGGAAGGAAAAATGTTTGTAATCATGTGAAGATTATTACCTAAGCACTGAAGGAGATGGAGACGTGAATGGTTTTCCTAAGGAGTTCATCAAATATAACGGAACCACTTGCTCACACATTCACCTTTTCACATTCATCAATTAAGCTACAAGATCCGGGCAAATAACGGAGCATTGTTTCACTACTTTCCAATTAGTCTGAAATGTATTACTGTGCAATGGTAGAAAAAAAATGTTAACGCAATTGAAGTGAAGGAATTCAATAGATTGGTTAACATGTTTGTCAACAGATTAGACCAAATGTTACCGTGGCTCCGACCCTCAGTACACTTTGCAGTCTCTATAAAAAACAAGGAGAAAGGGCTCGAGAATTTATCCAAAAAACAAGAATTCAATGGAACAAGATGAATGAGCCTATCTCTTAAACACAAACTCTGTCACTTATAAAAAAAAATCTTTCCCAACCCTTAAAAAGTCTCATTTGCAATTTTTCAATCAAGACCTTTACTGAGTTAATTGAACAAGCAGATTCAATAGAAAAATGAATTGAAGATGGTGATTTTGATGGAACTATTGCGCCCAAGTACAAAGAAGAGGGTAAGAAAGGAGAGAAAACTCAGTTACCTGCCCACGTCATAGCAAATGTTGGCACCAGAAAAGACAATGGCAACAATTATAAGCATGACAAAGAGACAAACCATAAGAAAAGCACACAGCTGCCCAAGGGAATGAAGAAAGAAGGAACAAATGTCGATGCTAGAGTTGTGACCGGAAGAAGGTGATTTTGATGGAATTATTGTGCCCAAGTACAAAGAAGAGGGTAAGAAAGGAAAGAAAACTCAGTTACCTGCCCACTTCATAGCAAATGTTGGCACTAGAAAAGACAATGACAACAATTATAAGCATGACAAAGAGACAAACCATAAGAAAAGCATACAATTGCCCAAGGCAATGAAGAAAGAAAGAACAAATGTCGATGCTAGAGTTATGACCAGAAGTTCACTCCCCTCAGTCAATTTCATGAGAAGATCCCATAATACCTCCTTGCGAAAGAAACTATCATTTTGTCGAAAGTTTTAGAACCTCCAAAAATGATGGGAAGTAATAAATAAAACTTGTGTAAGATTTATCGCGCCCTGGTCATGACAAAAACATCACCAAGATTTCATCAACTAAGATCTCAAGGTTGATGGTGATAGCATCCATGAAGTATTGAGGAATCCATTCTCTAAACGTGGAATGACAGCAGTCGCCACAATCACCATAGTCACTCTACTTGCATATCATTCACAGGAGCACAACTGACCTTGTGATGAAAATAGTTCACACCAAGTTATAGTTAATAATCAAGGTAAGTAACCTTTAGACTTCATTGCTATGAAAAACAACAAGGCAAAAGGTTCATTCACAAACTCTACCATAATTCCAAGACTTTTCTTTTACAACGTAGTGATGATGAGTCATTAGATGACTCCTCAAACGAGGATCCAGATTAGATGTCATCCCTTTAGAAGAATGTCTTATTGAGAAAGATTGGATTCGGGCATCCAAGAACTAGTCAATCACTTTTATAAAAAAAAAATGGATCTTTTGAAATGGGGATATTACCATGAAAACACTCTTTATTTCGCCATCCAAGTTAATAAGATGGTTGTACCACATGTATTCATCAATGAATGAAGTGACTTAAATATTTGTCCTGATCTCATGGCTGAGGTTTTGGGCTTCCGTGAAGACAAATATCGCCTCGATGAAACCAAAATTTATGGATATGACGATCGAAACATGAACAACAAAGAGACCCTCATAATAGACATCGAATGCACCAGTCACTGCATTTTATTTCATGTGATGGACATACCCCCATCATACAACCTGCTCCTGGGACGGCCTTGGACGAACTGTGAGGTATCCCATCCACTCTTCACCAATGCCTCAAGTGGAACTTTGGCCCATCTATCATCATTGTATCTGCAGAAGACCCAATCGAGAGGTTGGTACAACAAATGCTCCCTAGGCCAATTGACTCAATGGATGTACCCAGCATAAAGACAATGAAAGAAGCACCTTTGAAAGAAAGGATGCAGAGCATGGAGATAGGCAAATCATCTAGAAGTGCCTATACCATCTCAAGCAGTCGTCTGAACTATCTAAAACATCCCTTGTATGATCATTTCGTGAGAAACTCTAAGGGATTTCAGTTGCTTTTTACAGGTGGCTATAATCCATTCACTGGCCTCAAAAAGAATGAAGATGACATCTTATAGTCAAACATCATCCCCTTTTAGATGAATACCAAACAATTGGGATACCCCGAAGAAGTTTGAAGAAGACCCTATTGGATGATAGGATTCACATTTGTTTTCAAATCCTCCCATGAATTTTGTGATCTTAACTTGTACTTATCTAGTCTCATGAGAGAACCCCCTCTAAACTAAGAACTTTTTATGTGCAATGCAAGTAATCTTTCGTTATGATTATCAACTTTAATTTTTGTTTGATTTTCCTTTATCCTCCTCTTTACAGGACATCGGAACTCAACATATCTCAGTTCCTTTTTTTAATCGGGAATCCCCTCCAAAAAACATTTGTCAAACAAACAGTTGATGAAATAGAACCTATGGCAATACTCGAGTTAGAATTACTGGAGTTCACTTATATTCAGATCAAGAGTATCCATTGTCTTTTGTTAGCGATCCAATTGAACAAGTTAACATCATCAATGAGAATCCTAAGATCATTCAAATTGGCACTAGTTTGTCAATAGAAGGAAGGAAAAAGTTGGTAGACTTTCTTGTAAGCCACCAAGAAGTTTTCACATGGACTTGTGCATATGTAAGGCCTAGACCCCAAACTGGTTGAACATCATTCGCCTCTAAGTCCCAATTGCAAGCTTCTGATAAAAAATGTGCAAGCTTGATCTTTGACTAGAAGGACCCGTAAAAGAGGATTAGAGAACCTACTAAAGGCAACATTCATTTGTGCCATCAATTACCATGAATGGTTGGCTAATATCGTGGTTATCTTCAAGAAAAATGGTAAAGTCAAGCTATGTATTGACTTTGAAAACCTAAATAAAGTTGTATCGGAAGACGATTACCCTCTTCCAAACATCAATTTATTTGTAGGCAACACTGTAAGTCATGCCATGTTCTTTTTTATGCATAGATATTTGGGATACAACTAAATCAAATTGGCAATCAAGGATCAGCCCTAAACCTCTTTTACCACGCCCTGGTAATAGCATTTGGATTAAAGAATACTTGACCAACTTATCAAAAAGCCATGATTGCTATTTTCCATGATCAAATGCATGAAATCATGGATGCATATATCGATGACATCTTAATTAAATCTAAGATGAGAAGATCACATTGAAACTCTCACCCAAGTGTTTGAGAGACTCTTACAATACAAGCTTTGTTTGAATCTCCAAAAATGTGTGTTTGGATTAAATCGGATAATTTTTTGGGTTTCAAGGTTAGTTAGAGGGGTATCAAGGAGGATCTTATCACATGATCATCGAAATGCCACCACCTACTAATATCAAGAAACAACGAAGTTTGCAAAGGCGAATCCAATCTATTAGACGAGTCATCTCCAATCTAAACATGACATGTGAACCATTCAATTCAGCTATTAAGGAAAGATGTCAAATTTGAATGGGGTCTTCAATGCCAATAGCCATTAGAGAAGATCAAGAAATACCTTCTAAGTCTACCAATCCTAATGTCCCCAGTGTTGGGTAGACGATTACTACTTACATTACAGTAAATGAATCAACATGTGGTGGCTTTTTGGTACAATATGATGAAGGAAGTTAGATCGAGCATGCCATGTATTACGTCAGCAAAACTTTTATCAAATAAGAAAAGAAGTAGTCTCCCATAAAAAAAGTTTGTCTAACATTGGTTTGGATGTGTAAGTATGATGAAGGAAGTTAGATCGAGCATGCCATGTATTACGTCAGCAAAACTTTCATCAAATATGAAAAGAAGTACTCTCCCATAAAAAAAGCTTGTCTAACATTGGTTTGGATGTGTAAGAAGCTCTACTTTTTTTGTACAATATGATGAAGGAAGTTAGATCGAGCATGCCATGTATTACATCAGCAAAACTTTTATCAAATATGAAAAGAAGTACTCTCCCATAAAAAAAGCTTGTCTAACATTGGTATGGATGTGTAAGAAGCTCTGATATTATTTATTAGTTTGCAAGGTCAAAATACTCTCCAAGCTAAATCCTCTTATGTATATCTTAGAGCAGACATTCCTTAATGGGCACATCATCAAGTGGCAAGTTTTGCTTATGCAATATGATCTTAAATATGTGTCCTAGAAGTCAATCAAAAGACAAGTAATTGCAAACCAGTTAGCAGACTTTTCCCAGTATGAAGAGATCAAAATAGATAATGAGTTTTCTTATGAACATGTGAAATAATCACATATTCTTTGAAACTCAACTTTCATGTACCCATAACGTAGATGAATATAAAGCCTTCATACAAGGACTTCGTTCTTTACTGAGTTTTTAAGTAAAAATGATGCATGCCTTTGGCAACTCTCAGCTTATCATCAAACAAGTGAATGGAGAATGGCAGGTCAAAGGTAAAAAGTTGATGTCATATCAAGAGTTCACCACCTCCTTGATCCATCAATTTTAACAAATATAGCTGGTTCGAATAAAAAGAGAGGCCAACCCTATTATAGATGGTCTCGCAAGCTTAGGATCCACTATCTCCTTCCAAACCAATGAAGTAATTAATTCTTTTGAGATTGAAAAATTAGAGTATCCCATTATTGAAACAATGTAACATGGTCATCATATCCAAGAGTGAAATATGTCTTGGTATCATGATATCAGAAATTATATTGAGAGTGGAAGATTCCTGATTGGAATGCCTAAAAAATAACAAAAAGTGATTCAATGTATGTCAGCAATGTACTTTATTCTCACATGAGTGCTATATAGGCGAGGGTTTAGTATCGAATACTTTTGGTGTCTTAATGAGAATGAGATAAAGGAGGCCATCAAAGAGTCAAAACAAGGAGACCATGAACCCTCATCAAGCAAATAGTTCAAATATGATATTAATGACACACTATGCAAATAAAGAATGTTACCTTCATGCTCAATAATTCATGCACTGGCCTCTCACTTGCATTCTATAACATCCCCTTGGCCATTTTCAATGTGGTCATTTGACATTGTCAGACCAATATTCCCCGTAGCTTCTAATGACCATAATTACATTCATGCCGCAACAGACTATTTTATCAAATGGGTAGAACTCATCAAGCTCAAAACAATAGAAAAGTATCATATAGTGTCTTCATTCACTAGAATCTTCTGTGTAGATTCAGAGTCTCACATGGCAGTGTATTTGATAATGAGACTCATTTCGAAATTGAAAGAATGAGATAGTTATGTAACAAATACCATGCCATGCATCATTTTTTTGTCTCCTTATTACCGCCAAGGTAACGGGCAAGGAAAAGCCACCAATAATATCGTGGTCTACATCTTGAAGTAGATGGTGAAAACTAGAAGAAACTGACACAAAAAGATGCACAATGCCTTGTGGGCATATCACATCATTATGATAACTCCAACGAATGCTACTCGAGAGAATTAGTCTACAAAACAGAAGTAGTTCTACCATTGCATGTATTGGAACCTGCTTTGAAATTTGCTTCTCCTATATAATTTTTTCTAAATCAATATTGGTAGAAGTGACTAATACGGCTCGATTTGTTAGATGAAAAGGTACTAAAAGTGGCTAAGCATATTGAAACCTATCGCAAAAGGATGGCTAGACAATTTGCCAAGTCAAATTTTGAGATACATTTCAATGTTAATGACTTGGTCATACGATCTGTGAAATACCTTAGAGGACGACCTCGAGGTAAGAAGGCACCAAACTTGGAAGGCCCATGCATTGTTAAGGAAGCCTTGCTACGTAACTCATACCGGTTGATTGATGCTTATGAGATGGAACATACTGATTTTGTTAACACTCTTCACCTCAAAAAATTTTATACTTAGTTCTCTTGTATTCTATTTGCATCCCTAAAAATTGGTTATTTTTAGAGCGCTCCAGAAAAATGAGTTTTGTTTTGAAAATGAAAGAGAAAGGAACTCGCCCATCGGTACGAGAATTGATAGTTCTAGGTGCTTTTACAGGGAGTAATCAATCTAAGAGCTATGTTTATTATTGATGCATTTCATTTTGGCTTAAACGTCTTTTTCAATTTATATGCGGTGTAGAAAAATATTAAAAGTTTGGTGTTTCAAACTTTTAAAAAAGTTATTGAAGAATTACTTGAGAATGTGAAACATTTTAGAGAAAACTAGAATTGAAAAATCTTTATAAATATCATTTGAAAAGCTTGGAAAATCATTTTGAAGTCACATTAGTGTTCCCTTAAGACTTTGGGTAGGTTTGAGATTTTACTCTAATTCAGTTACTACCTAATTAGAGCTTCATCTCATCTTGCATAAGTTCTTTGGAGTGGTGCTTGTGGTCATAAGTGATATTAAGTGAGTGTTAATGCATGAATGCATTGATCCTATATGATTAGAAGAAAGTAATACATATAAGTTTTTTGTTTTCATAATTATCATATATAAGAAGGAAAATTTTTTGAAAATGGATTGGGGTTGTAGACCATCAAGCATGAAGCCAATATTGGGTCATTTCTTGAGTTTTGATCTTGGTGAAGTCGTCAAATGAAAATGATCTTGAAATGAAAATATGTTCAAAAGAATAGGAAAGATAGAGACTTAATCACAAGAGAAATATGGAGAAAGAGAAAGAGATTTTGAAGATCACTAAATGAAAGATTGTAAAAGAGGAAGAGATACATATATTTGTATGTATTTCATATGTACATATGTACATCGATATATGAATATGTGTACATGTATGTATGTTAAAACTTTTGAAAATGAAGTATTAACTTAAATAGAGAAGAAAAAGAAGTTCTTGAAAGAGAGTGAGAGAAAGAAATACACATATATGTATACACATTATCACCCATACACATATATGAAAGTTTATAAAAGAAGATATTGATTCGAAGAAAAAGAGAGAAAGCTTAAAAATTGAGAAATGACTTAAAATAACTGACTTCAAGTTTGATGTAAGCTGGAGGGAAGATTAGACTCATGCAAGAGCTTAAGCTAAGTTTCCAAAGCCATATTAGAATGGGTTCTTTCAAAAATATTTTAGAAAACATGATTTCAAATATTTTTATATATAAACATAAAACGTAGTTATTTCATTTGTTACAAGAGAATATGTTTCTTTCATCATTGGGTGTGGAAGAAGATCAAACCACATGATAAGGTGCTCATTAGGGTTCCTAATCGGATGATTAAAAAGAAAACTAATGCAAAATGACTTAAAAATGCAGATTAACATGTACATATTCGTGAGGGTTTTTCTCGGGTTGGACAAGCCCCAACCTAAAAATTTAACATGAGAATAAAGAGAAAATCTCAAACCACACTCCCATTCTTTTGGCCAAAAAAATTAAGCAACTATGTATGAACGATATATCCAAAACAAAGCAACACTCAACTAATAGAGAGAACAAGTTCAATCACATAATACAATATCATCTCATCTTTTCATATTCCTGGTGCACTCGAGCATAGCTTCTTAACTCTAAAACAGAGATTTGAGAGCAAACTCATATGCCCATGGAGAGATGAAGTTGAGAGAAAATAAGAGAACTAAAACAATGCTACATTCAAGCAAAGAGAGAGAACATGATTCAATCATAAAATGAAATATTACTTCACCTTCTCATGCTCCTGGTGCATTCAAGAATAGCTTCTGGACTCTAAAATAGATATTTTTGAGCTATCTTATATAGCCATGGGGAGATTAAGAAGGGAAGAAACAATAAAAAGAATAGAGTGAGATGTTGATTATATACCTCTAATGAGAATGATTTTAGAAAAAAATGATTACCTTTGCTTCAAATGATCCTACATTCACCTTGAATGAAGCTCCAAGATGATGAAGAGGAGCCTCCAAGAGATCTTTTGTGCTCCCTTGAAGAGTTGTAGCTTAATGAGGCTTGCTCCCAAAGTTGGAGAAAAAGAATAACAATGAGAAAGAAAGAAGAAGAGGGAAATGGAGGAAGAGAGCTTAGGGAGAGAGCTCTAAGTCTTCAAATGCACTAGAGTTTCTCCAAGGGCTAGCTCATGCCGAAGAGGGAGGATTATGGGGTTTTTATAGAGAGTTTTATAGCAAAAACTCAAATTTTGATTTTTTTTAATTCCAAAATATTTTCATATGAATTTTAAAATTTTTGAATTATTTTCAAATTAAAAAAAAAAAAGAAATAGGTTTTGAGAGTGTGAATGACCATTAGACTTGCAAATTCCTTTTTGAGGTGTAGGCAGGGCTAATGCCCAGCTAAAATGTTTGAAAATGCCCTATAATGATTACTTTTTGAAGGAAAATGGGGCCTACGTCTCGACAATAAGTGCCAGTGCAAAAACACGTTGAGGCGTTTGCTGCACATGGCACGTGCGGTTGCGCTTTGCGATGACGCGTGGTTGAGCAATTACACGCGCGCGGTCGGGCATTGCGATGTGCGCGTTCGTGCAAAAAATTTTTTTTAACCTTGAAAAAAATGATTTTTTGTTACAAATGGGTGGTCAACTTCATTTTATGCGATTTTGAACTCGTTTTAAATCCAATTTGGGTTCAATTGATTGTCGACTTGTTCTAGCACATGACTTAGGCTTAGAAACATGTTTTGGCATGAGAATGAGACCTTAAAACAAAGGGAGGCTATGTGCACGTGCCACGCTCAAATTTTGTCGTTTCGAACTCAGTTCGAATTTTGGGTTTGAAAAGCTTGATTTGGATCTGAAGTGTGGTTTTGGATCTAATTTAAATCTAAAAATTAGATTTTGGATTTAAATCTCACATTTAAAGTTGAGTTTTGTGTTTGGGTAAGAGAACGTAGCATTTTGGGAAAATTTTGGGGTGATTACAGATGTCTCTCTTTGTTACTAAGCCAGTGCTAGCCGTACTTAGTGACAAAGATAAGCACCTCAGATTTTTCAAATGAAACATGTGCAAAGTGATGTTTCAGGCTTAACCCCGCACCTGAATGGGTTGACTAAGCTTAAATTGCAGTTTAACATCTTACATGCACGGGTTTGCCAATATTGAATTTAGCTTTAACCCCTCTTAAATGGGTTGCCTTGGCTTGCATTGTAGATTTAACCCCTTATCTACGTGGGTTGCTCTCATATTGCAGATTTTACCCTTTACTTGCATGGGTTTGCTCTTAAATCTTGATCGACAATTAAAAAAAAATGCCCAGTGTAATTGCCATGTTTTACAATTGGGAAAAATCCAGATTGAATGATAGATTGGATGTGAAAACATATATATTTGTCATTGATTGGAAAAAGAATACAAGAGGACTAGGCGTAGAATTTCTTGAGGTGAAGAGCGTTAACAGGATCGGCAAGTTCCACCCCATCAACATCAATCAATCAGTATGAATTTTGAGGCAAAGCTTCTTTAATAACATATGAGCCTTCCCAGTTTGGTGCCCACTTACCTCGCAACCATCCTCTAAGGTACACCACAGATCGTAAGAGTAAGTCATTTACTTTGAACTGTCTCTCAATAACTAATTTTGCAAATTGTCTGGCCACCCTTTTGCGATAGGTTTTAGCATGTTCGGCTGTTAGCCTCCTTTCATTTAGCAAATCAAGCTGCATTAGCCTTTTTTGCTGATATTGATTTAGAGGATGCTCTATAAGAGAAGGGAACTTCAAACTGGGTTTCAACACATGTAATGGTAGGGCCAATTTTGTTCCATAGACTAGCTCTGCTGGAATTGCATTTGTTGGAGTTCTCATAGTGATGCGATATGCCCACAGAGCATTATGCATCTTTTCGTGTCAATCTCTTTCGGTTTCTATGATCCTCTCTAAGATACGAATCAGGATCTTGTTGGTTGGTTCCGCTTGCCCATTATCCTAGGGATAAGAATGAGTTGAAAAATGATGCGATACTTGCTACATAATTGCCTCATCTTTTCATTTTTGAAATGAGTCCCATTATCAGATACTATATCATGAGGGACTCTAAACCTGCAAAGAAGATTTTTGTGAATGAAGGACACTACATGACGTCCTTCCACGGTTTTGAGTGAGACAACTTTTAACCATTTGGTAAAGTAGTCCATTGCAGCAAAAAAATATTTATAGCCATTAGAAGCTGCAGGGGATATTAGTCCGACTATGTCAAATGGCCACATTAAAAATGGCCAAGGAGATGTTGTAGAATGCTAGTGCATGGATCATTGGAGCATGTAGTTGACATTCTTTGCATCTTTTGACGAACTGGTAACAATCTTTTTGCATAGTAGGCCAACAATATCCTGCTCGAATTATCTGTTTGGTGAAGGTTTGGTAACCAACATGGCCCCCACAGTCTCCTCGATGTGACTCTTCGATGACTTCTTTTGCCGCATTTTCATCAAGGCACTGAGAGTATTTAGTACTAAATCCATGTCTATATAGCACCCCTGCAAGAATAAAATACCTCACTGACATACGTAGAATTGCTTTTTGTTCATTTTTTAGCATTCTAGTCGAGAATTCACCGCTTTCAATGTATCTTTAATGTTATTATACCAAGGCATATTCCCCTCTTGGATATGATGAACATGCTTCACCGCTTCAAAAGCAGGGTGTTATAATCTTTCAATCTCAAAAGAACGGATTGTTTCATTGGTTTGAAAGGAGATGGTGGATCCTAGACTCTCGAGACCATCCGCAATAGGGTTCTCTTTTCTCTTTATGTGAACTAGATGTACTTCTTCAAACTGACGGATCAAGGAGGTGGCGATCTCTTGATATGGCACTAACTTTTCATCTTTGACTTGCCATTCTCCATTCACTTGTTTTATAATAAGCTGAGAGTCGCTGAAAGCATGCACCCTTTCTACTTCAAAACTCAATAAAGAACGAAGTCCTTGTCTGAGGCCTTCATATTCAGCCATGTCGTAGGTATATGGAAAGTCGAGTTTCAAAGAGTATGGGATCATTTCATTTTTTGGAGTGACAAGTAGGATGCCTATACTTTCTCCCATCACATTCCTGGATCCATCAAAGAACATTTTCCATACCAAAACTGTTTCCACTCTTAGTATATGTTCGTCCAGAAACTCATCGTTAGTCTTGATCTCCTCGTATTGAGGAAAGTCTGCTAATTGATCAGCAATTGTTTGTCCTTTGATTGACTTCTGTGACACATATTCAAGGCCATATTTCATCAGTAGAACTTGCCATTTGGCAATGCGTCCACTATGAAATGGTTGTTTCAAGATGTACTTAAGAGGATTTAGTTTGGAGAGTATCTTGACCTCACAAGCTAACAAATAATGTCTCAGCTTCTGACACATCCAAACCAATGGTAGACAAGTTTTTTCTATTGGAGAGTATTTCTTTTCATATTGGACAAAAGTTTTGCTAATGTAATAAATTGCATGCTTGATGCGACTTCATTCCTCATACTGTGCCAAAAAGCAGCCACATGTTGACTCATTCACTGTGATGTAAATCAGTAATGGTCTTCCCAACGCCTGGGGTTTTACAATTGGTAGATTTAGGAGGTATTTCTTGATCTTTTCAAACGACTGTTGGCACTCAAAACCTCGTTCAAACTTGATGCCTTTCCTCAACAGCTGGTTGAATGGTTCACATTGCATGGCTAGATTGGAAATGAAGCATCTGATGGACTAGATTCGCCCTTGCAAACTTTGCAGTTCCTTGATATTGGTAGGTGGTGGCACATCGATGATTGTTTTAGCTTTGGTATGATCCATTTCGATCCCCATTTTACTGACCATGAAATCCAAAAGTCTACCTGATTCAACCCCAAATATACATTTTTGAGGATTCAAATGATGCTTGTAAGAGTCTCCCAAACACGTGGGCGAGGGTTTCCATATGGTCTTCTCTTGTCTTGGATTTGATCAATATGTCATCGATATATGCATCCATGATTTTGTGCATCTGGTCATGGAAGATGGTAGTCATGGCTCTTTGATAAGTTGCCACAACATTCTTTAACCCAAATGGCATCATTGTATAACAGAAAGTGCCCTAGGATGTAGTAAAAGTGGTCTTAGGTTGATCCTTGATTACTAATTTGATTTGGTTATATTCCGAAGGTCCATCCATAAAAAAGAACATGCCATGACCTGCAGTACTGTCTACCAATAAATCAATGTTTGAAAGTGGATAATTATCTTTCAGTGTGGGTTTTTTCAGGTTTCGAAAGTCAATGCATAACCTAACTTTGTCATTTTTCTTGGAGACCACCACGATATTAGCCAACCATTCAGGGTAATCGATAGCACGAGTGAATTTTCTCTTTAGTAGGTCTTATAATCCATCTTTCACAGACCCCTCTAGTCGATGATCAAGTTTGCGCAACTTCTGCTTAACTGACTTGCAACTAGGATTTAAGGGCAAACGATGTTCAACCAACTGGGGGTCTAAGTCTGGCATATCTTCATAAGTTCAAGCAAAAACTTCTTGATGGCTTATAAGAAAGTCCACCAATCTTTTCTTCTCGTTTATTGACAAACTGATACCAATTTAAAGGATTTTAAGGATTCATGCTAGTTCCAATGTTAATCTCTTCAATTGGATCATTAACTAAGGACGATGGACGTTCTTATTTCTGAATCTGAGTAAATTCTGATCATTCTGACTTAGATGCTATCATAGATTTCATTTCACCGACTGCTTATTTGATAAATGCTTTTTGGGGGGACTTTCAAGGAAAAAAAAAAAACTGAGACATGTTGAGTTCTGACATCCTGTAAAGAAGAGGATGAAAGAAAGAATTGAATGAAATTAAAATTGATAACAAAAGATTACTTGCATTGCATATCAAAAATTCATAGTTTATAGAGGGGGTCCTCTCATGTGACCAAACAAAAGGAAGTTTAAGATTACAAAATTCATGGAAGGATTTGAAACAAATGTGAATACAATCAGTCTACACGATCTTCTTCAAATTTCTTAATGATATCCCAGTCCTCTAGTGTTCATTTGAAAAAGGATACTAATCGGCTGCAAGATCTCTTTCTTCTTTCTTCCCGAAGCTAGAATAGACGATAGCCACCTTTCAGAAGCAACTGAAATCCCTTAGAGTCTTTCATTAAATGGAAATACAATTGGTGTTTTTGATAACTCAGATGACTACATATAACAGTATAAGCACTCCTCGATGATTCACCTATCTCCATGTTTTGCATATGATATTCTTCCAAAAGTCTGTCCTTCGTTGTTCTTATGCTAGATACATCCACTGAATCAATTGGCCTAGGGAGCATTGGTTGTGCCAACCTTTCGATCGGATCCTCAGCATGTATGGTGATGACTGATGGACCAAAATTCTATTTGAGACACTGATGAAGAGTGGATGAGATTCTTCACACTTGGTGGATCTAAGGTCATCCCAAAAGTAAGTTATATGATGGTGGTACATCCACCACATGGAATACAATGCAATGACTGGTGTTTTCGATAATCACGCTCATGTTGAGGGTACTTTTGTTGTTCATGCTTCGGCCATTGTATCCGTAGATCTTGATATCATTGGAGCGATATTTGTATTCACCAAATCCCAAAGCTTTGGCCGTGAGATCAGGACAAATATTTCAGCCACTTCTTCCATCAATCAATACATATGGTGCAGTCATCTCATTGACCTGGACAACAATGTAAAGAACATCTACATGGTAATATCCCCATTTTAAGAGGTCATTTTCTAAAAAGGTAATTGATTGGTCCTTAGAGGCTCGAATCCAATCTTCCTCAACCATACGCTCTTCCAAGGGGAGGACCTCATCCAAGTAGCATGGATCTTCATCCGAAGAGCCATCTGGTGATTCATCATCACCGTCTCATAGGATAAAAGTCTTTAAGATTATGCGAAGTTTTATGGATGAACTTTCTCTCTTGTTGTTAATCATAGCAATAAAATCCAGAGGTTTCTTTCCATGATTTGTCATCAAGACTTCGTGTGAACTGCTTTCTTCACAAAGTTGGATGTGCTCCTGTGGATGATATAGGAGTGGAGTGCCTATGGTGATCGTGGCTACTGCTGCCTTCCCATGATTAGAAAATGGATTCCTTAATGCCATGGTGATGCTATCATCATCAATCTTGAGATCTTTGTTGATGAAATCTTGGATAATATTTTTGAGGACAAAACAATCCTCAATGTCACGACCAGGGGCACGATGAAACTTATATAGTTTTTCATTATTTCCTCCCATCATTTTCGGAGGCTCTGATACTTTTGGCAAGACGATACTTACTTTGGCGAGGAGGTATTCCAGGATCTTCTCACGGGACTGACCGAGAGTAGTGAATTTCCGGTCATAACCCCAGCCTAGGTGTTTGTTTTTCCTTTCATCATTACCCTTGGGAAACTGCGTGTTCTTCTTGTGATTGACTTTTTTGTCATGTCTATAATTGTTGGTGTTGTCCTTTTGAATGCCAGGATTAGCTATAATGTGTGCAGGCAATTGTGTCATCCCTCCTTTCTTTCCATCTTCCTTGTACTTAGGAGCAATGATTCCATCAAAATTGCCTTTATCAATTCCTTTCTCTATTGAATTTGCTTGTTTAATCCACTCGGTAAAGGTCTTGATCGGGGCATTGTGGATGAGACTTTTCAAGGGTTGGGCAAGATTTTTTCTAATGAGTGACAATGCTTGTGTTTTAGAAATGGACTCTTTCATCTTGTTTCATTGATTCTCCTTTTGGGGATGAATTCTCGAGTCTTTTCCCTTTGTTTCTCACAGAGACTGCAAATGGTACTGAGGGTTGGAGCCATGGGAGCATTTTGCTCAAATCTTTCGACAAACATGTTAATCAATTTGTCAAATTCCTTTAGTGTGATTATATTGACATTTTATTTTTACCATTGTCCGGCGATACATTCAAGACTTCTTAAAGAATAGTAAAACAAAGCTCTGTTATTTGTTTGGATTTTGTAGCAATCATTGAAGAAGGTTGAAAGATGAATGTGTGGGCAGGTGGTTCCATCATGTTGATGATCACAATAGTCTCAAATGATCTCATCTACATCCAACTGCTCGATTAAACAACAGTATTGTTCTCAGATTGTCAATGTTCTATCAGTGTTTCTGAATAGACTCGCTTGGATCCTGCGTACTTGAGAAACTACAATTGCAAAGCATATGTGCGTCATTTTATGAAGACAGTATCTCCAATGGTAAAGTAGGTGAGTCCTCGATAGAAAAAAGCCAAGGTTGTCATTGCAACTGATAAGTGTCGGGTGCCACTATGCCCTCATATCCGAAAAAGTTGGGCAATACGAACATTTAAGAGGTCACTTCTATCGGTGAAAATGGTCACTTCCACTGTGCAGAGCATGATACAATGTTTAATTCTTCCTGTGGCTTTTCAAGGTAAAGTGGAAGGTTCAACATAGGCTCCAAATTCTTCATACAAGTTTTTCAAGTTGATGTTTTGGTTCTCATAGTTTTCTACTAGGGGCCAAGTTTTTTGTCTGATAAAGTGAACTATACATGGGAAACTGTTTCTCTAATGGTTCATTTGGGTCACAAGTTGAGGTGGGGAGGTCTAGTATTTCATCAAATTCATCTAGTAACACTATCATTTCTCTACATGAAAACCAAAAAGAGAAGGTCATTGGGTTCCATCGCTTGGCAATTGCTTGCACCAAATTTCCATCCAATGTTTGCATTCCTATGGCTGCCACTATCTCTAACCCATATTCTTCAAAGTAGGAAGGAAACATTCAAAAGAAGGTGGGATGCCAAGACCGATACCATTCAGGACAAATAGGTATGAGGAGTTTTGAAATATGCAAGATCAGTTGTCTCTAATATAATGTTGCCTAAGATGATGATTAAAATAAATAAAAGAGCAAATATTGTTTTCAAACAACTCTTAAATTGAGAAGGGTTGTATTTGATACTAGAACAAAGTGAACATTATTGATCATCCACAATTAGTCTTCTATGCAAGAAAGTAAACACAATCATCAATAAATGTAATGAAATGCCGATTGGGTCAAGGCCAAAGTAGAGGACATGCTTTATCATCGGCAATATGTCAGATGTTCAAGTAAATGGAAATGCATCAATGTTAATCATATCCAAATGATGGCAGGTCCCATCACGGTTGCCATCTGTTCACCCCCCCCCCCCCCCCAGAGTTGGTTGCTTTGGAGTGCTCCAGAAACATGGGTTTTTGTTTTGAAAATAAGAGAGAAAGGCATTCGCATGTCGGTACGAGGATTGACCGTTCCAGATGCCTTTATCGTGGGGAGTAATCAATCCAAAGGCTATGTTTGTTATTGATGAATTTCGTTTTGGCTTAAGCATTTTTTTCTTTCTATATGCAGTGTAGAAAAATATTAAAAGTTTGATGTTACAAACTTTTGAAAAGGTTCTTGAAGAATTACTTAAGAATGTGAAACATTTTGGAGAAAACTAGAATTGGAAATTATTTACAAATATCGTTTGAAAAACTTGGGAAATCATTTTGAAGTCACTTTAGTGTTCTCTTAAGACTTAGGTTTGAGATTTTGCTCTAATTCGGCTATTACCTAGTTAGATGTCTATCTCATCTTGCTTAAGTTCTTTGGAGTGGTGTTTGTGGTCATAAGTGATATTAAGTGAGTGTGAATGCATGAATGCATTGATCTTATATTACTAGAAGAAAGTAATTCATTCCGCCCACAACATTCATCTAGAAACATTCTTACAATAGCATTCATCTAAAAGCATTCATACCCTAACATACATCTAAGATTTTTGTTTTCATAATTATCATATATAAGAAGGAAAAGTTTTCAAAATAGATTGGCATTGTAGACTATCAAGCTTGAATCCAATATTGAGTCATTACTTGAGCTTTGGTCTTGATGAAGTCGTCAAATGAAAATGATATTGAAATGAAAATATGTTCAAAAGAATGGGAAAGATAGAGACTTAATCACAAAAGAAATATGGAGAAAGAGATTTTGAAGATCACTAAATGAAAGATTGTAAGTGAGGAAGAGATACATATCTTTGTATGTATTTTATAAGTACATACGTACGTCGATATATGAATATGTCTACATATGTGTACATATATGTATGTTAAAACTTTTGAAAATGAAGTATTAACTTAAATAGAGAAGAAAAAGAGAGAGAGAGAGAAAGAAATACACATATATGTATATACATTATCACACATACACATATGAAAATTTATAAAAGAAGATATTGATTCGAAGAGAAAGAGAGAGAGCTTAAAATGGATAAATGACTTAAAATAACAGACTTCAAGTTTGATGTAAGCCGGAGGGAAGCTTAGACTTATGCAAGAGCCTAAGCTAAGTTTTCAAAGCCACATTAGAAAGGGTTTCTTTCGAAAATATTTTGAAAAACAGTTTTAACTAAGTATCATTGGCCATTAGACCTGCAAATCCAACGCCTACCAAAAATGTTTAAAAATGCCCTCTAACTATTTATTTTCAAAGGAAAATGGGGCATACGTCTCAACATCACGTACCAGCGCAAAAACGCAATGCGCGGTCGCGCGGTCGCTCATTACGATTCACGTGGTCACGAGTTGTGATGTGCGCTGTTGCGCAAAAACTTTTTTTTAACCTTAAAAAAATGATTTTGTTTTACAAATGGGTGGTCCACTTCATTTTATGCGATTCCAAACTCAATTTAAATCCAATTTGGGTTCAATTGATTGTTGACTCATTCTAGCTTGCGACTTGGGCCTAAGACCATGTTTTGGGGTGAGAATGAGACTTTAAAACAAAGGGAGGGTCCGTTCACGTGCAACGCTCAAATTTTGTCGTTCCAAACTCAATTAAAAGTTTGGGTTTAAAATGTTTGATTTGGATCTAAACTGTGGTTTTGGGTCTAATGTAGATCCAAAAATTGGATTTTGGATTTAAATCTCACATCTAAAGTTGAGTTTTGTGTTTTGGTAAAAGAATATAGCCTTTTGGGAAAAATTTGGGGCGATTACATATTCACTTTTCAATGAATGACAAATACTTGTGTTCTCGACATTTGATCCATTATCCATTGAATTTTCCGTAGTTATAAAAAGTAATGACTACATTGGGGTACTTTTTTATTATTACCAAAACTCAAGAGCAAACCCATGTAGGTAAGGAGTTAAACCTACAGTGTAGCCCAAGAGCAACTCATGCAAGTAAATGGTTAAACCTACGATGCAAGACAAAGGAACCCGCTCAAGTGAGGGTTAAACCTACAACAAGCTCAAATAATCTATTCAACTAAGGGGTTAATCCTAAAATGCCACTCCAATCATGTTTTTAATTGAAAAATCAGGGATGTTAGTATTTGCCACTAAGTGTGGTGTTCGTTAGCTTAATAACAAAGAGGAGCATTTCTTATCACCACAAATTTTTCTAAAAGACTGTATGTTATTTTACTCAAACAAGATTCTCAGTTATTTCAACCATTTTTACAATAATTTGGATTTAATTTTGGACCCCAAACCGAAGCTCAGCTGAAAACATACTTCTAAGTCTACATCAAATTCAAATCTCGACCCTAGACCCAAGAGAGACTTCTATATCCATACCCAAGTCCAATTCACGACCATTTGATCCAAAACGGACTTTTAGACCCATATTTGAGTCTAAATGGAAGTTTTAAGTCCAAAATCTAACCTTAGACCAAGATTCGGATCCAATCCAAGTCCTAGATCTAAAATACACACCTTGATCTGAAATACGAAGCCAAAGTTTATAACTAAACCTCCACGAATGAAATTAAGTCCAAACTAGAAAAACATACCCAGAAAGCCGCTCTCGGATCTAAATTAGATCCAAAACCAAAGTTTAGATCCAAATTGGGAATTTCAACTCAAAATCCAAAGTTGAAACCAAAATAACAAATTTTGATATTATCGAGCACCACGTGTGCATGCACAGATTTTCGCTTTGTTTTGTGTCTTAATTTTGCACAAAAAATATGTTATGAGTCTAAACCACACACCACATCCTTGATCCGAGCATCGGGCGTCGACTAGAATGCATTGGTGACCAAGTGAGCACGATGCAGATCTAAAACGAGCCTGGAATCACTCAAAATGAAGTCGGTCTTGTTTGTAACAAAAGATCATTTTGTCCTTTAAAATATGTGTTTTAAACAATGATTTTTACGTTCCTTTTTTTTTCTAAGTTTTGTACTCCTTGTCAAAACCCACCCCTTATTGGTCCAAAACGAACCAATAAGCAGGCATTTCATCCCCTCTACCACGTGCCTGGCGCTGCCAAGCACCTAGCCATGCACTGTAGCCAAGGCATACGGCCACACCAGGTGCGTCAGTGCATCAGACGCTGCTGCGAGTGGCACAATCGGGATACTGCTGTCACATGGTAGCATGCATGTGCACGGCCAATCACAGCCACGGGATCGTGGGCCAGTCAAAGCAGGGAATGCGAGCTGTGCAGTTTTTGGTCTGATGGTGGGTATTAGCCCTGCCCACACGTTCAAATGAGTGTTTGCAGGGCTGAGGGTCAATCTCATTTGGTCGTGACGTATTTTTAAAAAAATGAAATAATTCAAAAAGTACTCTGAATTCACATAAAAATATTGTTAAATTTAAAAAAAATTAAATTTTGAATGTTGGCTCCAACACTCCCTATAAATACCTCCAAAATCTTTTCACTTGAGTCACTTGAGGATGAACTAACCATTGGAAACCTCTAGTACTTTCTCATTTGAAAACTTGGAGTTTTTCCTACTTTTTAAGGAAACACGAAGAGACCTTTTGGATAGACATCCTCAACACCTTGGAGCTTCACTCGAGGAAACCCTAGGATCATTAGAAAAAAAAGGCTCATTCTCTAAAATT